>NW_011627542.1:1465948-1550388 GCF_000204515.1 Acromyrmex echinatior | reverse complement strand
CACCACCGCCACCACCGCCACCGCCGCCGCTGGCAAGACCTCGCAGAGGTGTCCACCTCGTGGCAGCCGACACTTCCTACCGGACGGTGGTAGTGTCCAGGCGCGCTGGACGACGCACGAGCTGTACAGTCAGTCGTTCGCTTCTCGACAGAGAGGGTGGAGGAAGAACGTGTTGATGGCGCTTGGTGGTAGTTGCTCGTCACATGAGCAAGGGTGGTCTTCGAGTTTCGAATAGAGAAGAGTAAAAGGGGACAAAGACGAACGGTCGAAAGAGAGAGGAGGGTACTGAAGGGGACAGAGACAGTTGAACCCTTTTTTCCTTTCGCGCTCGACGCGTGTCATCGCTAATACGTAGCGCGTATATACGTTTGGAGGGTTTCTTCCCTCCGACGTGGCGGGTATAATACGCGGATTCCTTGAGGCCTTCACCCTTGTCGGTGTGTCACGCGTCACGGTACTACGGCACTCCGGAACGTGTGTCACGTGAAAGAAGCATCGCGGCGCGTCAGGGTCGTCGTCCTGACGACAAATTCAAGAACGGAGCGCGTCCTCGCGAAAAGGACTATCTCGTTGTACCATATAGGCATCCGCTATCATTTCGCAAAACATATTTACCGCAAGGATAGTACCGTTGAGCTATATCATCGTCGGCGGGGATACAGTGATTGGTAGCGGACTTGGCCAGGACCAGAGAGAACGACGACTCTGGAAGGGCCGAAGAAAGTCAGTGGTTGATTGATTGATTGATTGATTGATTGGTTGGTTGGGTTCGGTTCGGTTCGGTTGATTAGTTGGTTGGTTGGTGCTACGTGTGCCGGTGGCTAGTGGTGGCTCGGCTCGGACGGCCCAGGTAGCGGTAATGCCTCGTAGTAGCGATCGTGTCGCCAGGTCGCACGGTGTCGCAGGTAGGGTGAGGGATTGGGCCGACGAAGGTAGTACTGACGCGGGTGTAGTTGCGGGCACCGCGGGCAGGATACGTTGACGAGCGCAGCCGACCCCGGTGCGGCGAGGAAGAACCCTACGGGAAAGAGGAAGAAGAGGAGGAAGAGGCCTATGTCGTCCTTGATGTGCAACCCCGACAATTGTACGACTCCTGCTGCTGTCGCGCCGCCCAGAAGAGGCCGGGTAGAAGACGAAGGGAACGCGGCTCGGGAAATGCGCTCAGGATACTTTACGTCGCTGCCGCCGCTGCCTTTCTCGCGCTTGCCGTCTCACCAGGTATGAAAACGATATTAAATCTTGCCGATCATTGCAACGAGATATATTGAGCTTTATTATAAGATAAGTATATGAAGTATGCACGTTGAGTGAAAATGGAAACGTCTTAGGCTGCTTTAATTTGGCAGAGAAAAGTTTCGTAACATCTACGTAAGAAAGATTCTACAGTTCCGACAAATACATTTCTTTCGTGAGAAAGAATTTGTTAGTATCACGAAAAATGTAAATCGGAAAGAACAGTAATTTTTATAAAAATCGAATAGTCAGAAGAATATCAAAATAATTTTAATAGCGTCTTGAAACTTCATTATAATTTCATACTCTCGTTCACATTCTTATTAAATATTTAATAAGTTCTATTTTCATGCCTTTTTTAAGATGCGAGGAATAATTCGCTTTTGATATTATGTTCGATTTCTGATAAATTCAAAACGCATAAATTTTTCAAAAATATTAATTTTTTTTATTTTATTTCTCTATTAGATCTTCTTTTTTTCTTAATAATTCATAGGCAAAAATTTTTCCTGGTATCGATCCAAGATAATCATTTGTCTAAATTCAAAATAAATATCTTCTCTTTATTTTACGCTTGTTTCCGAGATTCTTCGTCTTGTATGTCTATTCTAAGGACTTGACAATAGAATTCATTCTTTTCTTCTAGCATTATCTACCTGTGTGCTATGAAAGAAAGTTTTGTGAAGAAACAATAAAATCTTTCATAAAAATTTTCGGATCGAAACAAATACTTTTGTTGCTTCTATTGAAGAAGAACTTTTATAGAATAGAAAACAATTCATTTTAGAAATCGAGATCGAATAGTATATTTGTATTTCTCAAGATGCCTGCTGACTGTAATCCGACCGTGTCCATTTACCAGAGTAATTTTAAGCTCGGTTTAATTTACTCTTTATCTTTTTCTTATTCTTAGAACTAGAGAAAGATAAAAAATAACCGAGGTTAAAGTTAATCTGCATTGGTAAAACCGGGCATAATTCATTCTTTGTCTAATCAATTCTTTGAAATATTTTAATCAATTCTTTCGCATGAAATCGCGAATTGTTCCGAGAACGTGATTTTCGGGAAGTTACGTTGTTCTCAGCTGATTGGAGCGCGAGTCGAACGGTGAATAAAATCTTAGCTTCGATTGATACATAAAAATAATAATAATAAATAATTTATTAAATGATTTAAATGATTTAAATGATCTTTTATAAATAATTTATAATAATAATATACATAAGAAATGTGTATTGAAAATACAATTAGACAAGAAGGAAAAAAAAACCAAAATAATTCACCGAAAACTGATGGACGAACGAAATAATAGATTTCTATAAACAAATGTATTATATTCGAAATAATATTCGATATAATATTTAGCTTTTCTGTTAATAACTTTCAACAAATATTATTCATATTTTAACAGTGTAGATTAAGCGTATCGTCTGTTGGTTTTTCAAACATTTTTCAATGTAATAGTAATCTTTAAAGCCGATTTCCACCAACGTTCGATTCGCAAAACGAAATTGAATTGAATCGGAATTGAATGTTCGTATATCTCGCGTAATCGACGAACGATGAACAGCCGCGGATTTATCTATGATCGATCAGACCCACGATCGAAAGGTGACGTGTATCTCGATTTCCATGAAAATTCGCTGCGATAGATACGATCACCCCGGGCCATGAATCGACACCGCGCTTCACCCTGGTTTTAACAAAAGAACCTGCGAGAACCCCAGATCGACTCGCTCGAAATGCGAAGGATAAACAGAGCAACCTTTATCGAGGAAATAAGACAAATATTCGTAGCATACCGTGCATCTGCATCATGTTCATTTGCGAATATGCAGGCACGTGTATTATTAAAACACCGATGAAGCGAGATTCTCGAAATTCCCGTTTGTTTCTTCCACAGAAAGTCCTATTCTTGATGCATCCGTATCGAAATAAGCTGCGGCGATATCGAAATGCGGCTGCTGATCGAAAGATCAGAATATCACTTTATCACATTTTACTAAAATAAATTATATTATCGCAAACGAATAACGGTGGAAATAATAAAAACTGGTACCCATTTTAAATAATTATTATTTAGTAAAATGTGTCTGAAAGATTATAGAAACGATTACTCTTAGATCGTTCTGGTCCTGAGGGTAAATGAACGACAATCGCATGACGCATTGCGTCAGAATTCAATTGTGTCGGTGGCGTGATTCGAGCATCTCGATTTCCGCTTCCATTTGGCAGAGAGGCGAGAAGTTGAATGATCTTCAGAATGTTCAGGACGAAATTAATCCTTAAACGATTAACTTGTTAAATTTTGATAATAATTACTCTTCAATAAAGGAATTATGTCAATAGATTATGTTAATATAATTTCTACTTAATAAGATGAAAGTTAAATTTTATTTTTTATTAATTTATTTCTTGATTAATAGAACTGAATAATCATAGATAAAATATTATAAAATAGTATTGCGTATTTTTTAAATATTGTGTAAAATATCGATGTAAATGTAATACATTATATAAGAGTATATTATATAGTTATTTAATTAAAATTAAAATATTCCTCAGAAAGTGTATCTATATTAAAAAAGACAATAAGAGAGATATATAGTATGAGAGATATTTCTTGTATTTCCCAGCAAAGATTGAGATAAATCGCCATTGTATTCGACTGTTAAATCGTCATTTCGTGGTTATTAAATATGTGTGACGATAGCTGCTTCGCGCACAATACGCGCCATATTTATTGGCTATAAATTATAGTTAGTCCGTAATTTACCACCCGTGAGCTAATGACATGACGTCGTATAAATCACGAGACACGCTTGGCAAGTAGCACTTCGGCGATGTGCCGAAATGATTTGCGCTCTATAATGATTCATAATTGGCAATTCAAAAGTTATAGATATATAAAGTGGATTAATTCCAAAGGAGATTACATATTAACAAGCCATTCCGATTTAACTGGTACACAATTTATTTATTCTTTTTTATATTTCCACTTATCGTTATTCATATGTGAGAAATTAGATATATAAATTCTTCCTTTTTATTAAACATAAAAAGATTTCATTTTTTTTTCAATAATTTAAGCGATACGAACCAGTACTCTTAATGTTATTTCTTACATCCATCGTTTGAAAATAATTTGATCATAATTAACAACTGCTCTCTTTGCCAAACAACTAATTGACAGGGATGTTTTCTCAAATATGGAATTGAAGAGATTCCTCCTCAGCTACTCCTTTAGACTTATTTGGCACGATTAATTTCTTAACTTTTTAATTGACATTGCTGAAGATGGTTCGAACAGAGCTGAAACATTCGATTCTTTCGATTTGTATGTAATAGTTTAAACAATACATTTATTAATTATTTCGTACGATTAACTGCGTTTAGTTTATTGCTCTCAATTGCCTGCCAATCAATGTACTTTTATATTTTTTTAAAAAGACTTCGTAACGGAATCAATGATTAATAAAGTTTACTTTATTAATTTATCTTATTTTATTATCTATCTCTATTTGTCAAGCAAAAAGAGATGTGACAAAAAATAAGAAAATTATCTAATTAAAAAAATCTATTTTCCTTTATCAAAACCACCGAGATAGCTCGTTAGAGACGAAGCCGTCACAATCTCACAAATCATAATCAGATGAGATTTTTTGACAATCGCGCATTACTCATGCAGGACCACATGCACCCCCACAGTTCGATCGTAATTATATATTCCCTTCCTTCCCCCTCCGCATTCGCCGCCCCTATTCGTTGCAGGCTCTTCTATTTATCCGACAACGCATAAATATCCTCGCGAGACGACAATCAAAGGGGACTGCGAAGTAATCTCGTAAGGGCGACGCGCATTACTCCTACCTGATGCGCCATTAAAACGTCGTCGATGCACTTAAAACGTGAATAAGAACTCTCCTCGTCTATGTAGCATCGGCGTGTTCCTTCTTCCCTCCCCCTTCCGCTCTCCTTCATTTTTCTCTTTCGATCTTTCTTCCATTCTCGCGCCGTCTCCCTCATGGATTCGTGTGGCTCGTTCGCTCAATCCGCTTGAAACGTGGCGTGTGGCCCGTAGACATCGTCGAGCCGCACCCACGCACGCTATTTATCTCGTCTGCCGAAGCCGAGTGCCAAGAGAGTATTTTTTCGCATGCCGCCTCTCGGATCTCTCTTTCTTTCCCTCTCTTTTTATCCTTCGTTCTGTTAACGCGACCAGAATCCCCTGGACCCTCTAGTCGTCTTCCTACGCCACACTCTATCGCTCTTGCTCTTTTCCACTTTCAATGTCCCGCCTCGTCGTGTTACGAGGAAGCACAGATGACGAGCCACGCGACGAAATCGTATCGATGAGAGGATGGCGGTACCACTTCTTAAATTTAGATGTTTTTTAAAAGCTATTGACTTTATCAATTAGCTGAGCTGGGATTATAGTGACAACGAAAACAAGGGATTACTGGCTGTTTCGGTCCCTCGAGCTGAGTCTTAAGTTTCAATTAAAGCACGGATCAAAGAGAGAGAGAATGTGTATGTATAAATAAAAAGTGAACATGAATTTTCTGTTTTTTAATTTTTTAAATCTCTTTCTCTCTCTCTCTCTCTCTCTCTCTCTCTCTCTCTCTCTCTCTCTTTGATCTGTACTTTAATTAAAACTTAAGATTCAAATCGAGGGACCGAAACAGCCAGTAATCCCTTGTTTTCGTTGTCACTCACCCTAAAAATATCATACGATTGCAAATCGCATAACCAGAAATTATTATACAGTACCAGAGACAACCGTTTCCTCGTATATTTTTTCGTAAATTTATTCACCAGGAAAATCTCTAAAATAACGTGAGCCGTACACGCGTACAGAAAAGAAATGCAAAAATCATGCAATTAATAATTTCGCATAGTCATCCATCTTTCTCAAGTATCTTCTTAAAGCAAGCAGACTGCTGGTCGCAACGCGGAGGTGGTCGTATAATAATCGCCACCGAGAAAAGTCCGCTCGTAAAACCGCGTCTCTCGCAACTTCATTTCTAGAAATGCGATAAAATTGCGACGGCTGCTGCAGCAGCATAATTGCATGCAGCTCGCGACTCGTAGTTTAAAAATTACCACGTTGACAATGTAGATACAACGTATAATCTATTTATAGATCTAGTCAAAAGCTATCTTCCCATGTTAGATGTAACCGTAGCTTCGGTATTATCTTATTCCCGGGAAAAAGCAATTAGTGCTCGTGTTTAGCGCGTCGTAATAATAAATACTTTTCTCCGAGATTGTCTCTCGGATTGTTTCTCCTACGTCTGTGGAGGAAGGAGGATCTCTGAATTTTTATGAGAAGGTGAACACACTCGACGCCCATAATTCTTCAGATGGCGAGGGTGAGTCAGAGAGAACGCGCCATCACCATCCCCCTTGTTCTTGTCTCCCGAGACTACGGGTTACTTTCCCGATTTTACCTCGTCGTGAATTAGTTACGTACACGCGACGTGAGACGTCGATGGCGATCCATATCGCGACGCGATGAACGATCGGATTTCATTGTCTCGCCTTCGAGTGGATCGAATCTAATTGAACGTGGCTCCGCAATGGCTCTCGATTTTCAAGGAGAGCCTTCGATTAAAGCGGAACGAAGTGTTAACGACAGTTGCTTTACATTCATCACACTCTAGAGTGCCCTAGAGTCGCATCCTTCTTCACGTTCAAATAAATACATTCGAATACGTATAAACGTTACTGGATGTAAATTAACTCTTGAAATATAGATAGATGCATATTACGATACAGCCTTGAGAGATGTTAATTCGGTCTGCAATATAACGATCGCAGACATAAAACATTAAAATACTATCATGCGATATTACATATAATTGTAAAAAAAATGTCTAGTTTTTATTAGCAAGAATAATTTATAAAAATATATATATTATATTGATTAAAAAAATTAAATATAAAAAGAAAATGCATTAATAAATAAAAATAAAAATAATTGTATAAAAAATATGATATAGTATTAAAATTAAAATATAGATAACAAAAAAGTAGCGAAATGTTGAATAATCTTTATTTAACGTATATAAATGTTTAATACACTATTAAGCTTGCTTTTACTTTCACTAAAACACTTATTGTATACGTCGCATGTATGTAATATGCGTATGCGTCAGTACATTCAAGGAGACATAGATATTAGCTGGTTTTGCCAAAAGTTGAGTTTCTGAAATGCGCAAGAATATTAAAACAGCTAATAGGTATAACGTTAATAATTGTAATTATTAAACGTTTATCGATATTACAGTAAGACCTTTCTTTGTATCCTTAAGCGCCAGACAAACGACAGTTTACATTATTACGGCTCCACGCATGTTAACAATACGATCACTGTGCTCCCCTCGCGCTTATAATTTTATGTTCGCTTTAGCTTCAGATATCAATGTCGCTCACACTGAGATTGTGCCTTTCAGAGAATAATTGCTTCGTATATCACAATTGTACTATTTGATCGTAATTTTTTATTAACACGAACAATTATATCTGATTTTTTTCCCAAAATCTTTAATTATTTTAGCGCTTTTATTTCTTAAGGACATTTTATAAATAATCTTTCTATAAATAATCTATAAGTCTCCTTATTATAGTAAGAAGATAAAGACAAAAGTTAAATAACGTTAGAAATATCGGTCTTTAGCCGCCAAAGAAATTTCTCTTACGCCTTTATCCGGCCGACATCAGAATTACGTTAACTACTCCTTGGAATTGCATGCGGCATGCATGCCAATCGGTCTGATGGGCGTTTTCTCGATAAACGACACGAATTTTCGTGGAAGAGGAAATTGTTCTCGTCGGTCTGCCAGCCGCGTGATAAAATTACGCGCCTGTAAGCCCAGTCGCAAAAGACGGCACTGTCTCGAGGGTTTTTCGGGGTGGCATGACGTGGTACGCTGCTGCCTCCACCCTCTAATTCTTCCCTTTAGGTGTATACCCTTCACGCACACTCATATACATTTACGAATAACGAAATGAAACGCGGTGGTCGCTTGCCACGGTGCCCTTCCCACGACATGATTTCGAAGTCCTTTCTGACCCTTAAGTCGGTCCCCCTTATATCTTCGTCATTGTTCTTGGACGATTTGCGCCCGCAGGCGAGATCAGCTGTATCATCAATGCGTATCTCTCGTTTAAAGATACGCAAAGAAGCAGATCTGCAATATGTCCCCTCAGAAGGAAACTGGATATATGGACTGTAATCCGAGATACATAGATACATGTATACAATAAGTACAAAAAGAAGATATATATTCGTGTATATTACACTTTCTAAATTATATAATTTAATTAATTTATTATTTATTTAGTTATTTATTTTATTTTTCGGTAATTTAGGAAGAACTGCATTTCCGTATCCTTATATTATATTCCTTTTAAAAAATAAAAATTCCAATTGAAGTTTTGGTAACGATAATACATTATATTCGATACGACTAAAATATAACATTTAAAGTTTCACAGACTTTTAGGGGGATCGCAGATCTCGGCTCGACGTACCTGATTCCACATTTAGCGGCCTTGATTTGCCTTGGCTTTGATTCACTCGTACGATTTAATTCGAAGAAATGAGTAGTTTAAAATAGTACGCCCAGTATATTTGGACACTGCCATGTGTTCCGGAAAGTGAGCCGCTAGACGGAACTATTATTCTGTGACTCGAAATACTGAACTTTTGAACAATTCTACCATTTTTATGAGAAAAGACATTTGCAAATTTATATTTTAATCACGCAAATATACATATTAAATACAGAAAATCTTTTATGAATCGCAAGAAACGTCAATTATAAAAATATCGAGCATATTTCTTTCCACTATTTTATTCTACGAAGATAAAAAAAGACCTGTTAATTAATGTAATAATTATGACACGTCCGGAATGTGCAGCCGTCAGTCGGATTCATGTCTCTCCGTGCTTCCTCACATTATGTAACGTAATCAAAGAAAATCGTACGATGCTCGTTTCGGCAGGCCGTGCGTTGATCCAGCTCTCGGATGTTCCAGCTCTAATTACTGTCGAGTTAGCATAAATTCTAGTGGCCTTATCCTCAATGACCCGTCAGCGAAACTGAAGCAATGTCCTGAGTTGCCGAGCTATTTCGCGTTATTAATGTAATTCCCATGTTGAAATATAAATCAAGATCTCGATTCATGACGATTAAAGCAGCACAGAATAATTCATTGACTTAAATATTTAGATCTCGTCATTTATTTAAGAAAGAGAGAAAGAGAGAACATTTAAATATACTTTCACTGTTTTACTAAAATATTTAACAATGTAATGTACGATAAAAAGACTGAACGAAAACTTCTTATCAAAATTCAGCAACAACACTGAATAATACAGAAACTTTCATAGAACTTTTCTCATTATCTCACTGATAATATTTATAGTTTTCTATCGCGCTCACTCTAGTTTAAAAGACTGTACTGCTCCTGCAAAGAGAGCATCGCTACGTTAAAGGAGTGTGCACTTTATATCAAGAAGGGATACAGTTTCCTTTATTCACATTCAATGCAGCTCCTCCTCCTAAAGTGTTTGAAGAAATGCAGGTCAACCCCTTCCACTAATTCAAACGATGTGACCCAAATTCAAGGAATAATACACAAGTCCTAAAAATATAAAACATCGTGTCCGAGTTAATTTAAAAATGTTGCATGTATAAGAATATAAAAAGAATATTTAATTATTCTGTGATAAACATTCAATAAAAAATTAAAAGAACGTTTTTTTCACAGATCCTAATTATGCCATTTAAATTTAATCAACTCTCGAATTTATTTATTTAAAAAGCGTCATCTCGAATTTATATTAAATAATTTGAAATATTCGTTTTATTGAATTCGAGAGACTTCAACTTGAACGAAATTGCATGGAATACCATATAATTGAAAAATCAAAATATAAAGCGTAAGAGATTATAAGGACAATGACGCATAAAATAGACGATAGAGAAACGAGACAAAGAGGGCGAAACACCTGCGAATACGTGCTTATAGGAAGCGCGCTGTTGTACGATATCGAAAAAAAGGAGAAAAATGGAAACGGTATAATGGTGTTTGTGCGCTTGGTATATGACAGCTGCTGTCACGGGTAGTGCTCCGACCATGTGCTCGGTGCACGCCGAGCATTTCCTACATCCATCCTCGACGCATCGCAAGAGGTACAATACACCTCAACTATGATGAAAATCCTGATAGGATCGATTCAATACAATTTGTTATCAAAGTTTGTCTATTATAGACATATGTAACTCTTTGCATTAAAGTGTTCATCAAATTTTTGAACAAAAAGCAAGTTTCGAGTCCGTCAAGTACTATGCTGAAGCACTGAAGTCAATGTGATAAGAATATAGAACATCCTGTCATAAGAAGTAAATTGTGTGCGAATGAGAGAACAATTAGACCTTGCGCACAATGGAAGAAATATTAAGAATAGAAATAAATATTAAAGAAATGTTAAAGAAATATAAAAAAAAATTAGAAATAGTAGCACAACGGATACAAATAGGATATTATTATGTAATACCTATATTTCTTCCATTGTGCGCAGAGTTTTCCAGAGGATTTTTCGTTGAAATTCGCGAAAACAATAACGCTTTAGACATAACTTTTGGCAATGTACCATTTAAATTGATATACCGATGACGCTTTGTTTATTTAGAGTGCAAAGTAATTCACGATCTAGAAATAAACGTAGCCAATATATATGATAGCAAAAATGTTTACATGTTCCATTAAACATTATGACTTATCTGTCAATATTTACAACAAACGACTTGTTTAATGAAAAAGTAGATCCAGCGAGATATTAAGCTGATACAAAACTCATAATCGATAATTAAAATTTTCTTGAAATTATCAATTAGACTCTTCTAGTCCCGTTTCAAGCATAACAGTCAAAGTCTCATCTCGATCACGTTGTAAGTAGGTTGGCGACTCGTCAGAAGAGCTACGGGTCGATTCCAGCGTAACTCGCGCGGCCCCAGATAGGATCTCAATTCCATAATTGCAACAGAGGCCTCCTCGCCGCCACCCACGCGAATGCATAGATAGTGCCCACACCCCTTGCTACGCAGGGCAAATCGTGTTAGGGACGTGGAACGGCTCGTGGTGTTGCAATCTCAACTGAATTGTAAACAGCATATACTGATATTCCCCGATCGATACCGACTTTAGTATGTTGTCCGTTTTATTAGGCGCCGTAATGGTTCTATCGATTGTTAAATTGCCATATAATGTCCTTGATATCCGAATCTGCGGAACTTCATAGCTTCCTCAAACCCTTTTAAATTCTTAAAAGCTAATTCTCTTAATTAATTTTTAAAATATTTTTTCCTATATTTTATGTTTTAGAAGTGTCTTATAGTTATGATTTTTCTCTGTATCATAAAAAAAGCTTTATGATGCTTTCTGGCATCATAAAGCTAACGAGACAATTGCTACGTGTATCCAATATCAGCAATCTCGGTGCGGTTGTAAATAGCGTATCGATACTCTCCGATCGATGCCAGCTTTAGCGCGTTGTTTGTTTTATTAGGTTTCGTAAAGGCTCTATCGATTGTTAAATTATTGTGTGGTGTCCTTGAATTCTACAAGCCTTTATTCGTTTGAATTTTCAACTCTGTAGTTACTTTGTAGGATCTCTTTAAGTTTTTAATTGAAAATTAGGACTCTCTAGAAAACACTTTAGAGAATTCATTAAAACATCTTCTTGTGTATCATAAATAAACGTAATATTACTATAGAAAAATTTACAAAATTTTTATAATCATGATAATTGAAACATTTATGTATGAAGTCGAATTTTGTGCCAAATCATAACCCACAAGTCTTAATGTGGCTCATAACAATTTTAAATTACAATGTATAACGCGGAGTCTACAATAAAAATCGTAGCGGTCGTAGGAGTCTTAAGCCATAGAAAATTGACCAATCATAGTCGATTATTCTTCTTATATTCGACTGTGATTGGTTAATTTTTTATGACTTTAAGACTTTGTGATTGCTACGACTTCTATTGTAGACCCTACATTACCATTTTTCACACAGTTCTTCTCGATGAAAAATCTTCTTGTCTGCATTTCTGCATATGTCACAAGTAAATGATACAAATTTATATTTTCTATCATCAGAAACAACTCGGTTACGCTCGCTCTCATCGACAGCTATAGAAATAGGTTTGGGCCTGTTACTATAGTCACGTATCCAGTTGCAGGGGTGGTCGTGGTTCTAGATAGCTATGCCACTGTGGCCTTGCTGGTGTGGAGTTGCTCGTGTCGGTAATGGTGGGGTTGCTGGTGGTAATGCGTATATAGCTATAGAGAAAGAGAGAAAAAGAGTGAAAGAGAGAGAGAGAGAGAGAGAGAGAGAGAGAGAGAGAGCTTTGACTGGTCGCTCGGGAGGGTTGCATAATGCAGCGAGCGTCGAGCAGGCAGGGCGTTGACTTTGTGCAACATTACGTTTCTTTACCCTTTGGCTTTTTCCCTCTCCACCATCATTGCCGTTATCAGCTACGTTGCTCTTATTTGTCTACTTTTAATGCACGCGATAATTTACGCGCACGATCGTGCAGAAATGTGTCCGAAATTGTTTTTATCGGATAATGAAATTTCCGTTCTGTTAGAGTCCTTGTTGCTCTATAAATAAAATAGGTAACGATAAAAGAAAATTTCAGCGATTCAAAAATGACAACTAGTTTAAATAAAATACCCCCTTTCGTGATTTTATAACGGAATTTACATTTATCCGTTAGAAAATTATATTTATTTTGTTATGTTGGATGAATAATTATAATAAACGAAAGTCATTAAGTCTAAGTAATTATTAAAAATACGAAGTTGTTTTTCATTTTTATTCCAGCTATTCAGAACATAACAGTATACATTATGCAAACATACTTTGACGCAATTTTCTCCAACAGTGGTAATAGATATCCTTTATCATTATCGATCCTCCGCATACAGTTTTTGTTTAGCGAAAAGTCGGTTATATAACGGGAGGAATGTCCTAAGACATAACTTCATTGTGCATGCAATTGCATACACAGTCCTTAATTTCTCTTTCTATCCACCCCACTCGTATTATCATTTTTATCGTTCCCATTTGCTGCTTAACAGAGATAAATGATAACAAATTACTCCAAGTCGAGTTGGAAATGGGTAAAGTTGGTCTCGAAGTTCTTGAAGAAGAGAATGAAGTATATATAAGTATCATCTTATTATAGAAAGAAAAGATTAGATCGTTATAAACTCGTTTATCACGCAAACACTAGAAAAATATCATTTGTACAAATTATAATTTTCAATTGTATAATGTAATTATAATTGCTTATCATTCTAAATAGAATATATCGGACCAATTAAACGTCAAGATACGTATAAATGTAAATTTGCAACTCTAGGGGGAAATATCTGTAATTTATTACTCCCAAGAATTCATCGAGATGGCAATATTGCTTCCATTCTCCCGCAATATTGCTCTTCCAAGAATTGATCATCGCGATTAATCGCCTTCTACGGAACATTCGCATATGCAATGCGAATCGAAATTCGTGCCCCCTGCGAACGATCACACTCTTCCACGACCACCCGGGTTCTAATCAAACGCTCAAAGATCGCCAGAGCGAACAAAGAACCGCGCCATGCGATCACCGATCCTAATTACACAATCGTGCTACCTTTTCGCTCTCCTTTTCTGTTGGCATGGTATGACACGCTTATCAGCGTGCCCGCTTGTTGTTTATTAATTTAATTGCTCGCACCACGTCGTTGGTGGCTTCTTGACCGCGTCGAATTCCTTTGCGCCTTTTTCTCTCCCTCTCTCTCTCTTTCTTTCTCGTATCTTTTTGGATGTTCTCACGGCTCAATACGAAACGTGACATCATCTGTACGGAATTCAGACGAGTGAGACGTGCTTTGATTTACCGCCAACCGACGACGACGTGGCCGTTCGATTGCCCGTCAAAGACCAGCCCGGCTCCCGGACCAATATTACCGTCATTTAAGAACGTTTGCCGGCCGGCAACCTCTACGCGGAATTCCTTTGAAATCAATAAGTAATATGACATCCAAGGAGGACACCGAGCTCGATTGTCTCCTTGAACATTTATCCTGTTCATTCGACCCCGAGTTTTCGCTCTGATTGTTTCTAATGGTCCCATGGGTTCGCCCATTTGGTCGGGTCTGTTCCTTTAGGGGAATTCTTGGAATTGCAGATTAACCCCTGAGAATACTTTCCGTTACATGCATTATTCGGGAAGACATTTCTTTTGTGACTTATGGAGCAACTTAAAAATTCATACTATATGATATTACGTTTTTAAAGAGTGTGGATTGACACAGTTCCTGCATAGGCGCGCGATTATGATGAGAGTCACATGTTCGATACAATCAATTGAGAATTGATCATTTCTATCGTCGAGTCTTGCTATCTTACTCACCGTACACGTGACTTCAATAAATATCGTATGCAAAGCACGATATTAAGAAAAGCTTCTATTCTAAACGAGGCGAACGAGGCGTATCGACCTCTCGTCTTTAGTCGGTGCTAAAGGGCCTGCGTTTTATCTCAACAGCATTTCTCATTCCGTTTCGTTCTCTCGCCCTCTTCTTCTTCTCGACCCTGCGCGGTGCATCGCATGCACGTGCAAGTCGCGCTATTTGCACAACGTCGAATACGAGTAAAGAGTGTACCCACGAGGGAGAAAGAGCTACATATTATACATACACGAACTCGTGTGACCTCCTGCCCCCGGTCTAACACCCCCTGCCCGTCGACCGACCACCCTTCGGCATCCCCTCGAAGCATCCGCCCCAAGGCGCTCCTCTCCCTCCCTTTCGCCTCCTAGTCCTACCCACCACCCCAGGCTTTTCCTCGGAGGTTCATCGATCGTTCCCAATCATCCGCACCTGCCATCTTGCCTCTCCATCCCCTTGAAAACCACCGAAAGCTTCGATATCTCTTTGGCCCGTCTTTCTCCCTTGGGCTCCCCGCTTCTCTCGCTTCATCTTCATTCGCGGCTTTTCGGCTCCTTTCGTGCGCGCGCGATAAAGCTCTTCGCGCGGCTCCCCCTTCGAAGGCCTCCCCCTCTTTGAGCCGACCTTCCATCGAAATTAACTTCTGCGATCTCGGAATGACACCCGATGTTGCCCTCGTCTCTTTCCTCCTCTTTTGATCTTCGCCGCCTTGCGTTTCCCTCGGCGCGCGTTTCCGCCTCTTTACACACTATCGTGCTGAAAGGGGATACCGATTGCTCTCTGATGTCTTCATTTTCGCTTTCTTTCCGGCATGGGGCTTTTATTGGCGACAAGAATTTTCACAGCTTTCCCTCATGGAAGGCTTTATTGTCTTTTTGATGAATCTAGAACACATAATCGTCTAGTTTCCGTTAAAATTAGTTTTTATTTCAAGTCATTTTCCTTACTGTCGATTACTTTCAAAGATGGAAACTTATTATTTTTATTCTCTACTTTTGTCATCTTTTCGTATCTTACTATACTATAACGAATCTATACAAATTTATACGGCTTGTTGATATTAAAATACCGCTTTTCACTTAGAATATAAAATGACAAATTTTAAATATTGTCCTATTTTTAAATAGATATGACTTTCAATAATTTTTATAGTAATCAAATGTTTCTCTTTGATTGCCATGTATTAAACTTCAACTTTGCCAATAGTTTAGTCCGAGCTCTTGTTAATTATATTCGCGACAATATCTTCGATTATGCTCGTTTCTGTCAATTCTTTAGATTTTCACTTTGAGTCATCACTTTGAACATGTCTAACAAGGATTCGTCCTTCGGGGATTTTTCCAATTTTCAACGAAATTGCATTTAGGCACGTGTGTCCCGTTATCTTCGTTCCTCTCTTTGATCTTATTACTTTTCTACCAAACTATTCTTTCGTCAATTTTCTACAATCTCATTTTTGAGCTCTATCCGACAATAATCTCATGAGACCATCCCAATTAGATTTACCGGTGCATTTCTTTCTGCGAACGATCGATTCCATGCTTTCATTCGTCGGCTATTTTCTGAGGTTCCCTCGAATTTCCCGAGGATATTAATTTCCGCTCGGCCGCTTGGAAGTCGTCCAGAATCATGATGAAAGAAAAGGAATTGGGTTAGAATGGAGCGCCGGGGTACATGAGCCCGAATGCTCTAAAGGTTCGACATGGCGAGTCGTGAATTTTCAGAGGTCTCGTTACGGCCCTGACCTTTCCAAATACGCCTAGACCTCGTGTGTATGTGCATGCTATGAATATGTAACGGAGAAGGCCGTTTGCGCGATATGACTCTTTAGCTTTGGCTTCCGCGTCCACAGAGTGTGATAATAACTGCTTAATTGAATGTTATATTAGAGATTGTAACGTGAGATGCTAGAGCTCCGGAAAACGATAAGTACTCGGATTGCAATCTGAAGAGTATAAAGGTGAAATGCATTTCTTCTATGAAGCTTGCACCGTAGTGCACTAAATTAAATTTAAGTCTTGACTGTGTTTTAAATAGTTGCCCGCTTGAACTGGAGATATACCATACACGAAGTCCAGATCAATATAGAACGCCAGTAACAAGAATGAGATTTGCAAAATAGATACTCAGATCTTCTGATTGCTATGTTGCTATAATAAGGAACGCTTATGTACACGCAATAGCTTCGATCTTTAGACAGACACTTTATTTTTACTTTCCATAATGTTATTAATATTACTATTATATAACTAGCTCCATAGATATGACCTTCACAACTGAAGTCTTATTTATTGTTTCGATAACGAAATATATATAAAGAGTCAATATATAAAAAGAGTCCCTCATATAAAAGAAACAGTTCTAATTGTAATAATCTCTTTCAACAAATATGAAATGTATTTCTCTCAAGGCTGATGAATTTAACTATTTTAAGATATTTGGTATAGTACAATTGCTGTGTCGAGTTCTCGCCTTCGCTTAATTTTCATTGCAGGACGCTCCTGACATTTAACTCAGGTTTTAATTATGCGGAATATGAGAGTAGTGCAGAGCAAGAAGCGTCCGGTCCGCGGCCCCGGCGTCATGCACTATACGTGGCCTGCATACGGAGCACGCAATTCTCTAGGTCGACACGGCGGCAGGGAAGGTCAGGATTGGTTCAAGTCCAAGCCTTCGAAGTGGTCGACATGCTCTCATCGTTGTTGCTGTCGTCGTCGTCGTCGTCGCCATCGCCGTCGCCGTCGTCGTCGCCGTCGTCGTTGTCGTCGTCGTCGTCGTCGTCGGGCGACGTGAACGCCGCAGCGTCGACGGCAGTCGATCTATAATTAGCAGAATATCCGCGCAGCGACGCGGCATGACGGCGCGAGACGGCACCCGAGGGGTATCGAGGTATCGCGGCTTCGTCGGGTTCTACGAGAAATCGAGATTTGACGCGAGATATATTAGACAGACGTTCGCCTATTTCCCAATAAAATGCATACGGAAGATTAACATAAAATTTATACAGACTTATTACTTAATATTAAAAAATGATATAATCACAACATGAAAAGAACGATTTCGTTGAAGTACGCGTCGAAAAATTTAGCTAGATGTACACCTGAAAATAATTTTGTTGATACATCAAAATAATTATGTAGAACACTTAAACTCGTGAATGTTAAAACTTTTTGTCATCAATATATAAACGTTTCTACATAATTATTTTGGTGAACGAATAAAGTTATTTTCATTTATATCTAACTGAATTTTTTGATACTTCAGCAAAGCCATTCTTTCTGCGTGTATGTTTCTAAATGTAATGCGGAGTCTACAATAGAAGCGGTCGTAGAGTCTTAAGTCGTAGAAAATTAATCAATTATTACGACTTATTATAGATCCCACATAAGATATTACTCATACACACACACACATATACGAAAAATTCTTGTCCTGAGAAAAAGGTTAGATTTTATTTAATATTTAAAAATTAGAGAAATCTTTTTGTACTTGCAAATTCTTTCATTAATTGCATCCTTGTGTAATAACGAGAGATAGATTTCAGACATAACATAAAACTATTAGCGCATTTTCAACTTAAGCTATTTATTATCTCTATCTATCTTTATTAATTAATCTGGATATAAATAATTGCTGTTTCCACGTAATACCAAAGTTGTGTATCGATACTCTTGTTAGAATTCGAGATGCAATTTCAGTCCCGAAGATTCTGCTTATCATCACTAATCTTTGCTGTTCCCTTTCCGCACTACAACTTGACAACGGATGTTTCTAGTCCAGATTGGAATGCATAAATATTTGGCCACAATCATTTTCTCGTATTGCATCGCAACGAGAATGACGACAGTATATCTTTCGAATAAAAGACGTGTGTTTATTGACACTAGATTCTACTCTCGTTGATAGTTGACACGCGCTGTTCCGCACCGCTTCCGCTTCCTCCTCATCCTCTTCTTTGCGTCATCTTTGCGATGAGTACCATTCTGTAAGTGGCGAGGTTGAAGCGAGTTGCTCGAGAGAAAAAAAATCGCTTTCTGTATCACGGCTATTAGCCCATAAATAATGGTATAAAAAATGTTAGAATTGATTTTATGAAAATATCATAAATCTCAGGTTTCATTTTAATTATTGTATTATCAATTGTCATACATTATTATATAGATAAAAATTTGGGAAGAGTATGGAGGCTCATCATATTTAAACGGTCTCCAATTCAATTCTTTCTTGAATACCTTTACCGACCTGATGCGGTCGGATCGATTGCTCGTTGTATCCCGCTCAAGGAACCAGGTCGTTTCGTGCATGAGACATTGTCGAAGGAAGCTCCGAGTTTAAAGCCAACTGGAATCCCTCGATCCATAATAACTACCTAGATTACAGTCTCCGATAAGACTATCGTTTGAACGATGGCTATATCCGTGCAATGAGCCTTCATGCAAGAACCAAAGGAATGAAATCAAAGACTAACTGGCAAATAACAGAAACAAACGAGCGAGGAAAGAAGGAAGGATAGAACCGGAGGGACCGAAAATAGGCCTAGACGTGTTTCGTATTTCCCTTTTCCGTCCCGCTCGATTTCTCCATCTCTCTCGAATATTTCTGCTTCGCGCAACCGTCTACGCGATAAGAGTCGCTCTGATCTTCCAGAGCTGAGAGATCTGAGATAAATGACCGGCCCTGAAGCTCCCAGTATGACGAAAAGGAAGGAATTCACGCGGGGCGCCGAGCACAGCTTGAGAAAGCGCCGCGTGCGTTGCGGTAAAGTACTTGGTTGTTAAGAAAATTATAAATCACCGGTTTTTCATATAGAAACGGGATTTTTACATATAAACTTATTCAGAAACAACGACAATTAATCCTCGAAATGAAAACCATCATTAAAAACTGTATTCGCCACTAATCTGCTAACTGATTTGGTTTCGGTACCATTAATCTGAACAGACGGCATCCAACATAATCTTGTATCGTATTTGATTACAATCTGTTTCGCTCAATAAAATATTTCTAGCGAGGACAACGATTCGAAATTATTGTTGCAAGCAAGTTGAAGTAGCTTTTTGCATCTAAGGGCGGTATTCATAGTCCGATCTTATTTCAAAATTGTTTTAAGTAATGTCTTAAAACGCTAATACGATTCTCTGATTGGTTCATGACTTCTTAAGACTGTACTTAAGACAGTCTTGAAGATCTGATTATGAACACCGGTCTATGAAACCTGACCGATATTCACAACTAAGAAATGGAAACTATGATCTATATTCATAGTCGATTCTTATATTTAAGATTGTCTTAAATACAGTCTTAAGATGTTATGAATCAATCAGAGGGCATTTAGGGCCATGCACACAACAAATTTAAAGCAGTAAGGAAAAAAACAATTTAACATATTGGCTACTTTATGTTATGGCCTTTCGAATTCTACTGTGATTGGTCAATTCACTTACTGCTTACGTTTTACTACTTAAGTTTTTTTTGTGTGACAAGGCCCTTAGCGTCTCAAAACATTACTTAAAACAATCTTGAAATAAGAACCGATTATGAATACCGACTCAAACTGGCCCAACAACCAGCAATTAACAGAATGGTGGCAAATCATTATTGAACATAATGATTTTAATTTGGAGAAATAATTGTTTCTTGATAAATTTATATGTAAATATTGAAGGGTGATTCATGACTTTTTCTAGTATTTGCGCGTTTCTCAACAAACTGTGAACAAATAATAGTTATGTACAATCTTTCAGACATTTTAAATGGAGAGGAAAGCCAAACATCGAAAAATATGGTTGGCAAAATATGGTTCAAATATGAGAGTTGGTTTCGATTAAAACCTCACATCGTAAATCGTGTCGCCAATGCGCGACATGAATAATGTAAGCGCGAAATGTAGAGGATGGTCAGTGCGACACGCCTTTTAAACCGAAGCAACGTGAGAGCGCTGCACAGTACAGCTCCTTTAAATATGAAATACGAAACTATGGGCGCGCTCGCCGGAAATTTCGGTCGTAACCCAGAAACATCGTAACATTCTACTGACGGCGATGCATGAGTAACATGCGTTGCGCGACCACCTAGTACAGGATATTTAAAGGATCGGATCTGGCGGATCACCGCCTACGACAGCGGGAATATCGTGCCAGGACTAACGAATCGTACACGGCCGTGTTGTGATGTTGGATATTATATCATTCACTTCTTCGATAATCTCGCGCGCGGATTATACAGCGCACTCGGGGGATTTTTTGCATAATTTATTATGTAAATCATAGCATTAGAGCGTAAAATTCTTTCAACACCAAAATCCTCTGATGATACGAAATGAATCTTTCACTTCGAACAGAGTAGCGATAAGAATAAGAAATGCTGATTCTTCAATGCATGATGTTCTTGCGTGGCGTTATATAAAGTTGCGAAAGGAAAGAAAATATTGCATCATGTTTGGCGCGATGGAGAATGGTCGAACACCTGGTACATGTCGCTGTACCACTAACCTGCCAGAAATCTTTCTCATAGAACAAATCTTATTGTCTCGATGACATATAAATTCCTCTCGTTATTTCATGCGTTTAATTGGGAACAAAGATAATCCTGTTAATAAATTTATTGATAAGATTCCTTCGCTCTCCATTAAACACGTCTAATAACGAGAGGAATTTATGTATCACATCGAGACAATAAGAACGTTCTCTACGAGAAATACTTACTAATAAATTTAGTAATAAAGTTATTAAAATAAAAAAGATTTATTAATAAGAATGTATTAAAAAGAAGAGAAAAATATAAGAGTTTAAGAGAAATTTAACACAATTTTTTCAGAACGTGGAATCTAAAATTGTGTGTGATTTATGTAACATTCCGGTAGTGTGATAGAAAAATGAAACGTTCATTGTCATCGTTTGAAATTACCTTTGAGCGTGAAGGTTCTTTTAATTCCGCATTCACAATCCTTTGACGTTCGTTATCGGATGAACGGTGATACCGTCAATGTAGGGATATAGGCCTCACGCGAGGGCGCATTGAGGGTAACGCGAATCGGCGCGATAATTCGTGCGCGCGCGCGTGCATATGTGCATGCATGTGCTCGGCGCCGTCGCGTATAGTGGTCCATCAATTTCGCGGATCCGGACGTTTACGAGGCGATCGTAAAACGGACTCGTAATAGGCGTGCACAACTGTGCAGACCGCCGCCGCCATCGCCGCCGCCACGACCGTCGGGTGGTCGGCCAGTCGGGAAATTCGATCGAGCGCAAAGGGTTTTACGTAAGTCGAGGTCCTTCGATCGATGATGTTTCCGCTCCTGCCGTAGGCATCCAGGGTCCTACCAATCCTGTCGATTAATTTTACATGTGGCTCATCCGTACGAGCCACTTCTATTGATTTCACGTAAATTGTTCATAGGCCTTCTTAGCGATTTATGTCTTATTTTATTGCGAACGATAATGTGGCCTCATAATGAAATTTCTGAAAGTGTTCTCAATAATTGTTACAATTTGTTAATCGAGCAAATACAAATGTAACTGTTACAGTGAGTGTAAAAAGTATTTTTTTTGTACAGAAGAAATTTTTATACTGAAAAAAAATTCTTAAAAATTTAAGTATTAGGTGTTGGAATTAATTCGTAGCGTTTTACAAGTGATGGGAAGTACTTTCATTAATGTATTTTTTAATGCTCATGTGAAATAAATAACACTTTCATTTAAAAACGCTACGAATTAATTCCAACACCTAATAATATTTTTTTAAATAGTACTAAGTAAATATTTCTTTACTACAAGTAAATATTTATTAAAAAAAAAAAGTAATATTTAAGTAATATACTTTTATGTTTAGTGATTTATTTGCGATAAGAAAATGTTTACTTACAATTAGTACTATTCAAGAAAATGTTACTTAAATTTAAGAAATTTGTACAAATGCATCTAAATAATACATAATTATTCATTTCCTAATGATAATTAAAATACATTATCTTATTTTAATTATTACACACCTTTTTCGATAGAATAATTTTGAAAAATATACTATCTATTTTACTCTTTGTTTTTTTATTAATGATAAGGTTTTTTTAAGAGAATCTTTCCCGTGTTTTTTGCCAATACTTCTTACATTCGCTGTATGTTATATAGCAGTTGTATTCTCTATATTCGGTGTTTGCTGGGAAGCTTTTCTAATCTTTTAGTAGTCTGATAGTTCAATGAATCTTTAGTGCATTGTATAATTTATTGTATTATTTATTTGAAAGAAATTGATCACTTATTCATTTATGAAAGAAGTTTTTGAATTTTTATATGCGTATGAATCTCACTTTAAATTTATCTTTATATTCTAAATCTTCTTAATCTAGTTATATTTATTGTACGAGCGCTTATATGCTTGCAATGAAAATTCGAAGTAGCAATTTTTTGATTCTTTTTTATTCTCCTAGTATTGAAGAGATCACAGTTCCGAACACTTCTGTCTCGCTATAAAAAAGATACAATCGTTCGCAAACGAGTGATCTTTCACAAGGCTCGTAGACACCTTGATTATTTTCTGGTGACTTTACGAGTGGGACGAGCTGCCAGACGCCAGCCAGACGAATCGCAAATCGTTTAACGTAGATAAATCCAACGCACCCACGCTGGATCTTCGGTGCCATATCGGAAGATGGGGACGAAGAAACGAAAATGCGAGAATCACGCGAAGTGAGAGTCGCATAGATAAATCGAGTGTAAAAAGGAGCTATATTTGTAAATGGTGTAAATGGCCGATCTGATCGCTTATATAAATTCGTTCCGACTACCGCATAATAATCGCAAGAGTTAAAAATATTATAACAATACAAATTATATTTACTCTCGTTTCTCTATTATCATGAAGAAAATGATATAATTAATATGATAAAATAATTTTGTTGGACCATCAAATTAATTATGTAGGAAACTCAAGCATGATGAATAATGCTGCAAAAAATTTTGATATTTTAGTAACCAGCGTCCTATACAATTATTTTAATAGTGCAATAAAATTATTTTCAGATATCTAACTAAATTTTTAAATACTTCAGCAAAACTATTCTCTTTTCGTGTAATAATTAATTACTCGTACTCGATGGAAAATTTTATCATATCAAAAAGTAATACCAAGCTCAAAAGATCGTCACAACTTTGAAATGAGATATTTACTGATTTTAATTACTCTGATCAAATTCAATATTATTAAAAACATATCATTTATAATACTTTTTTTTACTATATTTTATTGTTTTTTTTTTACAACAGTCCGATTATAAATTTATATGGTCCAATTAAAAAAAAAAAAATTTATTTACAGCAGTTAAAATACTAAATTGCAATTATATTTCCGACTGTGTAGAATAAAAATACGTCTACTGACTGCTCAAACAAAACAAAAAGATCAAGAACAATTTTTACCGCGGACAAAAGCAAGAAAAAAATATCCGCTCACAACGGGGGATTCTGTGCACCTTGCACGACTGCATAGAGATCAGATTCATTTTGCAAAGCAAAGATGCAAGGAGGCGTCGAGTGAAATGACGAAAGCTACTCCGAAAGCTCTACATGAGGCAACAGCCGTCGTCGACGTAGCTCGATATCTCGTCTCACGCCGCCGATTTCTCTCATGGAGCGGCGCCAGAGAAACGAGCAATTTTTCTTTTCGCGACCAATAAACATATTCGCGATGATTCTTCTTCCACGTTTACCATCTCCACCCGCGCTTCCTCGCCACCCCTTCTTTTCCCCCTTTCCTCTCTTTCCAGTTTCTTTTCCCCCTACCGCGATATGAGTAATCCCGTCGAGACGATGCGTAACGATGGGCGACAGGTGTCCTCTTCTGAATATACAGACGTTTCCATTTCTGACGACGAAAATGCGTTGTGTCGTTTCTCCGTACATTTGCCGAAGGCCACAGTCGAAAAACTACGTATAGAAAAAAAAAATGGATTGCACATTGTAAGGTGAAATTAAATTAATTTTCAAGGCTTAATCATTAAGTGTATTAATTTTTATAAAAATCACTCTTTTTAGTACCCACAAAATGTGAATATCCATTTAATTATTCTTACGATATGCACGTTTAATTATTTCGTAAACATAAAGATTTAACGTAAGTAATTAGGCGTCGCAGCTTTTTCTCCGGGAGAACATCTTTTCAAGAACTGCTGTGTAGCAGTGAGAATCAAACGTAGCAGAAAGCACGTCGCTATAATTTCTGTGTCATGTAAAAGCAGTCATGCTCAGTGTTGTGCAAGGTACTCTATTTTCAATACCTAGATACAGATACAGATACTATAGAAAAAATAGTACAGGTACTAAAAAAATAAAATACCTAGGTACAAGTACAGATACTTTAAATGTATTTTAAAAGTACCCAGGTACTTTTGTTTTTAACATAAAATCTCAGAATATGAGTAAATTGTATTTTGACGACAAAATGACATTTCTAATATCATTTTGACGTCAAAATGCAATTTCGACAGCTTGCTTGTTAGCTATGACCTATATATTTCATGTATCTATAATATTTACTTATTAAGTTATTATACATATATTTTATGTATACATACATAAATATTCTATGAAAGTAAATTTAATCTATAAAACCATTTTGGTTTTATCCGAATTATCCATTTATTGACATGTGTATGATACATGTATATGATACATTTATTTATTATTAAAATATGATACTTGGTGTAGTACTCTACTATTATTAAAATGTTACTTATTATTAAAATTGGTGGTTAGCCTAATGATCAACTCCTCAGTTTGAGAGCTAAAGACATACATCGAGTGATATATGGGACCTGCAGTTTAACGCCGGATTCGAACGGCGCTAATGATCGTAGATCTTCTAATCACAAGATGGATCCATATTAAAAATAATACAACGAAATGCTCAAATAAATTAATTAAATTAATAATACAAAATCTCTCTATACAGTGAGTCACTCTAACCATTCCGAGCCTATGCGCTTCGAGCCAATCAAAGCATGATTCGGATAACGTGAGTTGGCGACTTTCTTATTGTAAGCTCTCTAATGTATATATATGTATATATCTTTTCTCGGCTGCGTATCACTGTTACCAATTATGGCCCCGATTCATAGTGGATCAATTACAATGATTGCGTTCAGATAAGTTTTCAGTTTAATAGTTGTGGCAACTCTCAAATTTAATTGGCCGCTCAAGTAACCAGTTGATGAAACCGGTCCTTAGTGCAGGAAAGTCATCCAAAAAGTAATTAAAGTGTACCTAAATATAAGTATATACCGGTACACAAGAAATAGTACCTAGGTATAGGTATAGGTATATCAGAAAAAAAAGTACCAGGTATAGTTCATAGGTACACAAATTTGTATCTAGTTATCTAAGTACTGCACAACACTGGTCATGCTGCGATAACTGGTTCTCGCCAGCGATTTTATTGCATTTGGCAAAAGAAGATTCGTCAAGAATCATTTCGTCTTTCTTTATCAATGGAGACGGTAATTGTGGCAACAGCTAGTGGCCCTCAAACGGCCTTGTCTGCTCTCGTCAGAGACGATCTCCGTGATCGTCAAGCAAAATTTTCACGGACGGCGGAAGACAATCTCGGATAATGCGACGAGATGTACGGCTGGACCTCGGTAGAGTTAACGAAGTAAATAAATTATACAGCGCTCGTCAAATGTAATTTGCCGCGACCCAACCCTCGCGCTCTTTCAAGATCGCTGTTTTTTCTTTTTTTTCAAATAATCTTGGACTAATTAACTGATAGCTATGCAGTATGCGAAATAGGTGATTTTTGTTCCCGAAGGTCAGCGCGCTGTTTTGTAAACGACGCAACAGCAACGTTGAATACATCATGATGATGCTTATTGTCTTTGAGATATTAGTTATAACTATTATACTAGTTATATCAATCGAGATGGGACAAGTAAATAAAAAGAAAGTGCCCTAAGTAGATGTTATAGAAATATTGACTAGATTAGGAAATTATAATAATGGAGCTTTGATTACTACCAAAAAGCTGAGATAATGGAAAAAACAAAAAAGAATTAAGAGCACAGAATTTAATGCGTAAAGAATGACAATTCCGATAATCAGAAAAGACAAGCAAAAAGAAAATTGGTATAAGAATTGGCATCAGATGAGAAGACTGTTCCTACTGCAGAAGCTAATTGTCATTGACTCGCCCCTGATTAATGATAGCTGAAATTTTATCAACGAGGTGACACATGCTCGGATATATACCGAGTGACGCGCCCTGAAAAATTACGGGGAGAGTCGGCTACGCGAAATTACGGCCCGGTGGAACCGAATGCAATTACTTGGGATTGAGGAGACGGGAAATAATGAATTCAAGCCCCGTTTCCCTCTCATTCTCACTTGATCCCGGAATGGAGGCGACGAAAGGGAGAAAGAGAACAGCGAATCCAGAAAGAAGAGAGATTAGAATTTCGCGTCGTAAAGTAACTCTGCAACTACCTACTTAAATTTCTCGCCTCAAATTAAGAGAGCCTAAATCTTCTCGTGCTCATCTAAATTAAATTAAGTTCTCCATAATAATTAACTTTCATATAATACAATTATAAAAACTGCACCTAAGTTCTAAAGTTCTGTTTGTAAAAATGCAAATAGACTTCCGCCTTACGACGATTGATATAGAGGAGAAAGTTCAAAGTTTTTTTTTTATCTATACAAAATTTATAACCTTATAATGTTAATCGTACAACCGTCTAAAATTTTCGCTTCGGGTTCAAATGATTTGTTGCTGCAGTCAAGGATTAATGCCACAGCTAAAACGATTTATAGCTTACTTTATTTGTTTATTGTGTAATGTGCTTAAGCTTTCTCCTCTACATATAAATCTAAAGACCGGAGCATAATCTACAGACCTTTGCATAACGCATAACGCGTAATGCATAACAGAATCGACCAATCGAAGTCTTTCCTTTCCATGAAATGAAGAACTTTGAAGGATTAGTTGATTCTCTTATGCGCTTTAGATATGCATTATGCAAAAATTTGTATTCCGGCTTTAATTTCGTCAATGTAAGAAAGATTGGTAGATTTGCACTTGATATTCTAAATTAATATTTAGAAGCAATATAATCGAAAATAATCGAATGTTTGTTCTTCTCTAATGTGTTCTATGTTTCATATATGTATAACACGTTATTAATTCATGTGGATTCCAAGAGCGCACCTCCTGCGAAGGCAGGTGTTGGACAGGTAGATCGCATGGATATGCCGACACCTGGCTTGTCCCCATATAATGTTCTATATAACGTACGCTACTAAGAACAGACCACACTGAATGTCAGTTCGAGAATCTTCAAAAAGCAATTGTAACGGGATATTGTATGTGCGAATTAATAATTTCAGTCGGTGATATCAGAGATTCGCAATGTATTTCAATTAGCGCATTTGTAATGGCAAAATGTTAAAAGGAGGATATGAAGGATATCTGAGTAAATCTCAACGAATATTATAAAGTTCTAAGAACTTGGTATTTTCCAAATTCCAATTAACAGATTGTCATTTGATACGTCAAATTTGCGAAGCGACTGCGTATGGAAGACGCTAGTAGTATTAAGTAAAGCAAATTTAAATTAGTTTCACGTTGGGCGCCGTGAAGGCTCCGGTGTAATGTACAGAATGGGGCATCAAGTTACTTGTCTTTCTAAGTATTCGAGTATCTTTTCTTTCTTTCTTCAACTTGTAAGATTGCGAAAAGACTAACATATAATAGCAATAGCTTTTTCTCGAGGATGTCAAGGCTATCTCCATTATCCTAAGTGGAGCGTTACCACGGAAATAAAAAAAGGATAACGAATCTAATGATCCCTATCAAGGCATTTCACATTTATTACGTCCCCTGTTCATTACATTAAGGATAGTTAGTAAAACTGTTGTATGGCGTTTAATGAACGTTGAAAATACGGGACAAGTGGATTTAGCAATTATTTAATTTTTGTCTTTCGGGTCTCTCTATATAGCACCGTGTGCATCAAAACGAAATCTTATTTATAACAGTGAAGAGTACAACGGTACGTAAGATATAGTAACCGGCGGTACTATTTCTTTATCATTTTACGATTTTCCATCCATGTGATTGAAGTATTAACACGGTGAAAAAGAAGAAATAAGAAAGAGATTGAAGAGAAGAAGTAAGAAAGAATTGTGAACGAGCCAGACTATTATTTGCTTTCTGCAAAAAGTCGAGTAATTCATAAATAAAAAAAAATGGAAGCTTAAGTTGGAAACTTAAGAAACATCTTGTATATGCAATTAAACATATAACAAAAATATAAAGAATTCGTATAATTAATTAAACAAGAATTTTACATTAATATAGTTTTGAAATAAAATAAAATAGTAATATTTATAATATTGTATATAGCTTTGTAAATACTATACAATATATTTTTAAATTCTAAAAGAAACTTAAGAACTTTACTACTTTTACGATTTAATGCGCAGAAAGCTTCTTCACAAATCACTTCAGAAAAAAGGAAGAAAAACGATCAGAGAAGTAGACTCTCTTGTAGCACTCGTAGACTACTCGTAAGACACCAAGATAGTGCATTAAAGATACTGCATAAAGGTTTAATAAATAAATATTGCGTATTGCAAATGATGACATAATCTCTAAAACAAACAACTTACAAATTTCATTAGTTTTATCAAATGATAGTGTTCACCAATATTGAATTTCTTGGAAGCTACTCAGATTCTCTAAAAGCATCCGTGTGTGCACCAAAACGAAAGGTAATTTATAACAGTGAAGAGTACAACGGCACATAAGATATAGTGGCCAGTGGTACTATTTTTCCATCGTTTTATGATTTTCCATTTACATGATCGAAGTATTAACATGATGAAAAAGAAAAAAATAAGAAAGAGATGGAAGAGAAGAAGTAAGAAAGAATTGTGAATTAGTCAGATTATTACTTTCTGAAAAAAAACAAAAAAATGAACTTTATCGAGACTTACATATGTGTATCAGATCATGACGAATATACCGCTGGCTTATCGCCTTGAATTTTTTGTTCCAATCTGTTCGATATTAAATATGATACGAGAGTGAGATTTCATATACATACACATATAAATCATGGCCAAATTTAAAAATTTCATTTTCTATCTGTTCCTTAGATATGTATTATATAATATTAGATATGCATTATATAATATATACGCCTTATTTCAAAGTAATAGTTTTTTCTTTACTTATTACTCGAAAGTAACTTTGTTTAAAGAAAATCCTATTCGAAAGTAATTTTGTTTAAGGAAAGAATCCTCTTGCAAGTACTCGAAAAAGTTGGCGCGGTAAGAAGTGTATAGTTTAATTAATATAATATTTAATGGTGAGAGAGAGAGAGAGAGAGAGAGAGAATCAATTAATTACATACCTTATAAATTTAAGCTCAAACATGTGTCTCATTTGAGCTTTTTTAAATTTCAATTATCACATTAAAAAATATATTAACTTGGAGTTAACTTGTTTTATTCAAAATTTTACTGATTTGTCACTTTACTTTCAACCTTTTAAAATATAATAAGATCTATTCACGTTGCATGAAATCCTCAAATATGTTTGCACTTAAAATAAGACAGATACATATTTTTCCTTGAAAAGAGAGAAAGCAAAAATGCCGAAGTGGAAGCAACGCGAATAGACCTATAAATAGATATATTTTACGTGCATTAGTGGCTTGATTTGAAACACGATAGTAAACGAAAGAAATAATGAAATATGAGGAGTATCCAATATATATATATACAAGATTAATTTCGTGACTGTATCTTCGTGCTTTTCTTGGCATATACAAACGAAACAGAAATGTTGATACGATCATAGTTTGTTATTCTGGAAATGTGTATATGGCATGAATAACGATGTAGCGTGGAACTCCACTCAGTTCCATTCGGCTTCATCACAAAATACGCACAACGAAAACAAATAATGAAATTTACAAATTAAATTATCAAGCTAATCACGAAACTGTCCAACTACTTTCAACCCTTTATCTTCGCCAAAACTTGAAAAATCGAAATACTAACTCAAGAGAAAATCCCATAAGAAGGATCGAGTGGTAATAATTCTGGGTGGGACAGGACAAACGAGAAGATAGAGAAACGGAAACGAACTGATATTGCGGGTGGGTTACGTCCGGATTTCGCCGAGTTTATTGGCGCAATGCGGGGTAGCCAGACAACATGGCGCGCCCTTCTTCCACACGTATATACTACACACCACGCTATGGCTCGTCGAGAACCACATGGGAATTAATGTACCGGTACCTATTAGTTGCTTCTTGCTCCTTCATGATACGCGCGTGCCTTCTTTCGTATTTTTCGAAGAGACTGGCACACTTCTGTTATAGTTCCCCTTGGGACAGGTGCGAAGTGCCTTACAGGGAGCATCCCCTTGCTCGTAATCAGATATTCGTTTTTGAGACGTTATAAGGATGGAAACATTTGTTAATTTGAAAATTCATTTTTCGTTTGCTACAAATTATTATTAATTCTTTTTTGAATTTTCTTCATAATTTTTTAATAATTAATTGTAAGTTAATAGCAAAATATGCCGTCCAAAAAGTTATAAAAATGCTAGTTCAAAAACATAGCAAATCAAGATTTTAATTTCATAATATCTCGCGTTCGTCGTAGTGTTTAATACCCTCTAATAATATTCTCTACAAAATTATCTTCGCACCCCGACTTAGCTCAAAGCGTTCACAATCAACGACGATTATACTTTCCAGGAACACGGAGTTTCCGCAGCTTAAACAGCCCTTAAGACTTACAAAAGATTGGAATGAGCAAGATTTGAAAAGCTGGCATCCCGAGGGAGGTGAAAAGCGTGGGTGATGGGCGACCGAGGGTAGAGACAATTTTCGCGCGATTCATTCTAGCCCTCGGCGAATCCGCAATTTTGGGGGAGATGGCCCAGGCTCCCTTAAGCGGGGCCACCACCATGCCTGTCTCCGAAGAAACCGCCGTGAAATCCCGATGGGACCTCGACGCCCCTGACCACTCGATAATGAGCAATTCGCTCACCATTTCTCAGCCTTTTGTATGCTTCCCCACACGCGGACGCGTGCCAACTCGACCCACATGCGCCTGCCAGAAGGGACGCCGTATGTTCGTTAGGTTGTTTTTCGGACCAGGCCTTTATTTGGTCACATTAGTCGCGAACCTGGTGGAATCTTAACGATGATCACTGGCGCGACGCCACTATAGTATATGATTCAGAAAAAATGATACATTAAAATTATATAATACTCCAATATAAGAAAATAAATTACATATAATTAGCATTTTTGATGCGACCTTCATATGATTTTTTTTCTTTGGCTTTGACAATTTTTTACTTGGATATATTTTTTTTTTATGTCATTTAGATCTGTTCGTATTGCTTGAAATCCTTCAAAATTTTTGCATTTAAAGTGATATGATTAGAAAAATATATTCTGGCGTAGAAAAAAGAGAAAGCACAGATGTTGAATGCAAAAATGCAAGAAACGCAAACAGACCTATTATCAACTCATCAAGAATTGCAACAGTCAATAATACATATTTCCGTTTCAATATAAAATTATAAAGACAAAAGTATTAAAAAGAAATAACAAGAAAAATAAATTCTATTTCTTCTTCTATATATGTAACATGAATTCTATATATTTTTTCGTGAATTTTATGTAATCAAAAATACCGTTTTTTACAGTAAAAAACTAGTTTTTTTATTTGATACTTTTCTCCAAAGTAAAAAATACCATTTTTTTTACATCTCTCTATTATACTACTCTATTATAACGGAATTTTTTTAGAACATTTATGTCAGTATCTTTTGAAAAGAAAACATTGTCGTTTTATTGAAATGCTCCGAAATGCTCTGTTGTTGACACTGATTTCGTCAATTCTTTAGTATTTAAAAAAATTTGTAATCTGCTTGTCGCACCATAAATGTTGGACTTTGTCTATCAAACTTCACAATACTGGTCGATCAGTAAGCCCGTATTACATATGTATTTGTCCAATTTTAGAACAGAAGAATAAATTGTTTGAACAGTAATTTACTTTCACTAAAAACGCGAGCCAATATATGACTCTCATAAGGGTGGCATTAATTATTTCTAGCTCGATCTCGTGGATTATTTATAGGGCGACTCGCGATTTCCGACGTTCTCGAAAGGCCGTTGGATTCGTCGATTGTCCTCGATTGACTATAGTGGTAGCAATGATGACTGGCAGATATGTCGGTCGATGAATATGCTTCGCAATTCAAATGCGATTAGGTGTAGGTACACCTGTATAGATATGCGAGCATTTTAATTAGTTATCAGATATCGATGAGTGGAAATGCATGTTTCGATACGCTTATTTTTTAATAATGATATTTGGTTTACATCGAAGTGTAAAAAGAAAGTTAATAATAAAATTTCAATAACGTGACGTATAAATTGTATAATTGTACAATTAAAAATTTAATTTTTTTTGCAATCAATCACTATAAATATATGATTCTCTTCAATAAATTACTTAATTACACGTCATACACCTAATGTATTAGGTGTTGGAATTAATTCGTAGCGTTTTTTAATGAAAGAATGTTATTTATTTCACATGAGCATTAAAAAATACATTAATGAAAGTACTTCCCATCACTTGTAAAACGCTACGAATTAATTCCAACACCTAATATATAAAGATAAAATAGAAAAATTTCTCTTTAAAAAATTTTCCCAAACTGCGCTTTGTTGCATTTCCAAAAAGCCTTAATGCCTTTTTCCAGTGGTTTCGTTGCAGTGACTAGATTCAAAGATTGCATTCGTCCTTCATTTCTTCGCGTATGATCAATTCAGTTTCGGAGTAAATCCCATTTCTAGCCCATATATGTATGATGAGAGTGGAGTGTAGCAACGGAAGTGATTCGTACGAATTTACGAAAGTGCAGCTCTTCACGCGCATTTTACTTCCCTCTAACAATAAGCCGGCACCCTTCGGCGGCAACCACCCCCCCTGTCGACTTCTTCTATCGATCTTTTGCACCCCTTTTGCCGGAAGCTGTATACCCAAAAGGAGAATGACTATCGATACGCAGCTTTGCGCTTCGTTGTATGGGGTCGCGGCTTAATGCACTTTGATTTCCTTATTGCGCTTCCTGGATATGCGGGCGCGCTGGCCAAATGGAAAGCTGAGTCACGAAAAATTGCGAAGAAATCTTTGAGAAATGTCCGAACTATTAATATTCATGAATAGTTTTCGTGGCATAATTTAGAGCGTTAAAATAGTAGCGTTAAAAATAATACGTTAGCAATATTTAGATAAAGATTTCATTTTTTTCTATTTTGTTTCTCTTCTTTTTTTTATAGATGTTTTTTAGTAATAATTTTTAACTTAATTTAGTATCGATGTGTAATAATTTGTGACAAATTTGTGGTTATAATAAAAAAAAATATGGGTCAATAAATTTTATTACAGAACTTGTGAAGAACTTGTTACTCTAATTAATATAATATCGTATAAAAATTATAAATAGTAAAAACACAAATAATAATTTAATAATAATATAATTTAATAATAATATAATTGTTAATATAATATCTATTATTCATAATGGAGGCAATTATATTGTAGAATTTACGGAAGAGGAGAAACAGAAGACGGAAAAGAATGAATGTTTAATCTGCACTTCGCGGTTTTGTGTAAATTTCTCGTATAAGCTTACGTATTTTTAGGTTCATTACATTAATCAATCCTTTTTTCTTATGGGCTGTATAGAATTTTATCTAAAAATATCCATTTTCATGAGAAAGGCTCGTGCTTTGGCGCTTTCGTGCGAGGACGTCGATAATATCAGCTTGTACTAGAAACATTCGACTTTGAAAGTGCTCATATTATATATCCTATAAGTTTTATGAGTATTATTCTGTAATACTCAAATGGATAATTCAAATTCTTTTATAATCCCTATTTCCGTTTTCCATATCAGAAATGACAAATCATACGGCGCCGTTCGTTTCACGCTCAAACTCATTTGCGAACTTACCTGCAGTGAAAAAAGATCGATAATCACGTGGCCATAAATATCATGATTTACGCGGCTTTAACACTAATTTAGGTTGCAGCAAAGATAGCACTTTCGCGTTAATGAGATATATGTGGACGCGACAAATGTATCTGTATATTCAACGACTGCAATCGATATCGCATTCGTTGCGGAAGTTGTTAATTTTTCAGCACGCATTGAGACGAATTTTGACATTAACATCCCCATTAAATCAATCTTCCAATGACGCGTGGGAATCGAGAGACGGATTCTTAGCTTATGACAAATAAATTCGTTCGCTCGGAAACACTAACTTTACGACGGACGCGAATTTACACAGTACTTTGAGCAAATACACATTTAACTTGACGCGTTTAATGTTATGCTCCACGCTTTTCGCTTAAATTAAACGAAAAGTGAAGTCTTAAATCTCGCACAATTGTGTATTTTGTGCCTACTGGAGCCGCGAGATTTATCATGAAATATATTACACACGATAATTCAAAAATTAATTATGAACACTCGTAACTGAGACTACCTAAATTAATAATTTGTAACTACAACAAATATTTCCTGAATTAAATATAAACTGTTTGTTAATGTCTTGCTTATATACAATGAGTATTAACAAGATGATGAAAATTTCTTTAAGGAATTTCTTTCTTTTATGAAATAATTAAATATTAAATTTCAGGACTAATATTATTCGAACTGCTTTACATTGAAAAATACAAAAATCTATCAGTCAAGTATCTATTACAATATAATCAGTCAAAGTGACAAATGGGAATATGTACGTTCTGGAGATTTAAACAGAATTAAACGATCGAGCAAACAAGGCTTTGATCACAAAATAGAAACATTATCATAAATCCCCCCCGTCAAAAATAATTTTCATACCGTCTCTCGAGCTTTCTCACAATTTACTTACATCCTTCATTCCTTTATTCTCCCTTTCATATTCTCGTTATTTCTTCGACTGGCGCCTGTTCCAGTCGGGCAATTTCCTTCCACTGCAACGTCATCCAAAACGCTAGAACGTTATTACATTCCTGTTTTTACAATATTTTTTTAACAAAACCGTGAGGTTGGAGATGAAATAATTACCCGTATCACATTTCCTTCGATTATGTAAGACTATTATTTAGTTCCTGCTATAATTTTATAGCGAATTCGGTTGGACTAGTGCACATTAAAGTGCACATTAAAGTCGCACTTAATTTAATCTCAGTATAAAAGTGAACTGCAAATATTTCGAATTATAAAATACATATTTTATACATCTGTATTAAAATACAAATTAATATAACTTATAACTGATTATCAAAATAGTAGAAAATTATATATCGCTATTTATAAAATTTTGTAGCTCAAAAAATGAGTTATAGAAAAAATAGTTATAGAAAAACAGAAGCAATTATTATTAAATTATATTTTTAATTTGCCAATAATATTCATAATACATAAAACAAAAATAATTTCACAAAGAGAACAGGAAAATTTATTTTAAAAAATAATATATTTGAAATATAATATCAAGAAGTCGACTTTACAATGCAATTTGTTCAATGTAAGTATGTATAGTGCACGATTACACGAAAGTGGTAGTTCGTACGTGAGCGGCGCCAAGGCGTCGAGACGCTACACGACCAATCAGTGTTTGGTGTCTCGTGAGTTTGCTATAATCCTTCCTTCCGCCATATACTTAAATCGCAATTAATCCCCAGCTATGGGAATTGCATTTATTAAATGTTGCTCAAATTGCAAAAGAAATCACAGCAATTTTATTAATTTACAAGCAAGCTGTTTCTATTCTTTTCAATAATTTGATTTCACTTTCCTATGCAAATTAATTTTTATTAACTTTGTTATTGTTTTTAACTCTTTCGAAAATAAATATTTATAAAAATGAAAAAAATAAAAATTGTTATTAGTATTAAAACAAAAATCAGTTTTTTTTTTACATAAACGTTCACTTACAATTAGTGAAGGTTTACGTGCATAATTCATTTTTCAATCCCTAATACAAATCGATAAGCGTTTTAACTTTCAATTTCAAGTAATTATGCATTGTCTAACGCATTAATGATTACGGTCGAAAAAAAAATAGTACAATAGTACGTAAAATATTGCATAGCAATTAATTAATAATATTCCGTAATATACTAGATCAACGATATTGTGACCATGAAGCAATACTCGTTCTCATAATACATGATACGCGCGACGCGATGCGGGCGTAACTCGGCATAAAACGGAGCACTAGTTTCATTGCTAATGACGCTTGGATTTACGATATCGTTACCGTGTCCGCGACAGGAACCGCAACAGCGGCAACAAATTACACCGTCGTATGCACCTGACATACTAGAATATAGATCGTCGCGATTCGTCAAATCAACGACGACTCCATCCAATCTGATCGCGACGAACCATGATGTACCAACTTGCTACTACCGATAAAAGGACTACTAATCCTAGGGACGATCCTGATAAATTCAGCAGAAATTTAGGGTGTTAAATCTCCCTCGCTTGAAACCACCTAATCGTTAAAGAGGAAACGCACCAAAAACTTTGAATTTAATGAGAGACTTAAAGAGCATCGTACAGAAAAAATGAGGGTACGAAAGAGTCACAATTTTTATACAATATAATAAAAATACAGATAAAACTTGTCACCACCATTCGAGATTTCTAGCCTTTCAATGCCAGGTTATAGAGGTCCTTGGCAATATATTGGGTATTGTCTAAAAATATCGCATAAAAATGAATTAATTTTGTTTTCAATCTCCCGACATTAAGAAATATAATGGTAACAAGCAAATATATGTATCTTCATAAAAAAGTTATAGCATATAAAGTAAGAGACAACGGAATATGTCATACGACAGTGGCACAGAAATATTGAATAGCGATGAGTGTGTTGACCTATCAACCTAAAAATCTGTGACATATCACATCATAAATCTATACTCATACAACTCGACAATGTGATTGCAAGACGATGTCAAAGAGATATTTACATTATGGGGGCACATAGGCGTGGGTGTTTTGTGACAAATCATCATTTCGAAAGCATGTCACGGAGGCTGTCTCGCGAATCTCGTCTCATAAAGCAACAGCATTGCAGCCGGCTCACGAATTGTCGCAAAAATAGTAGTTGAGGACTCGTAAAACTCGCGTGTGATTTATTGCTTAAGAAACGCGTCCTATTCCCATTTTTTCCTGCCACCCTCTTATTTGCTCCTTTCCCTTTTTGTTGTAATCCATCGCAAAATCTGATACCTTAATCCTTCACTAGTTTCATAACACACCCGCGCTTTACCGTGGTAAATAACGGCTTATAATAGTAACATTATTATCGGAAAATGCATCTTTTGCGATTCGTGTTTTATTCCCTTTAAACAGAGACATATTAATCAAGCTAGCAGGACCAAATGACCAGAAAAAAAAACTTTTGAACAATTTAGTGTTCATTTTATAATTTGTGTTACAAAAAACAATTTTGTATGTGACATTTAGAAGAAACATCAATCGAAATTCGATAAGGATTATGTATCATGGAAACGACCCCTTTAATCCCTACTTAATTAAAGGGATGGTCGTAAGGTAATGGTCGTATGATTCGCTTATATCATTTTTCAATTCTCAGCGTATCCCGGAAATAATGTGTTAATAGCATTCAGTTCGTATTCTTTAAGATATTTGCGGAGAATTTCCAGAATCAAATTTCGCGTATAAATAAGCTGCACGAGTAAATAAGCTGGTTCTCTGATTTCCCATAGTTATTTCTATTTTTATTTTTATTGCATAATTTAATGATCAAACTGGAAATAGACCAATCATATAGGAGCTGAACAATAATAAACATAGTACGGGATTATTTCCCTGTTACGTCGAGAATTGAGAAATGATATAAGCGAATCCTACAGCCACTGCCTTGCGATCACCTCTTTAATTAAGTAGGGATTAAAGGGGTCGTTTCCGTGATACATAATCCTTATTGAATTTTGATTCCTTAGGCTTACCTAGCTAATTTAGAAGATACACGTGACTGGAATGGGACAATCGACGCCAATATAAGCTGTTGAAATAATATAGCCGTTTCATTCATAAATTTTTAAACATATTGACTTCTTTCTTAATGGTACCTGTTTTCTTGCGAAGGTTAGTCCGATTAAATTAAACATATTAAGGCATATATAGTATTAATAAATAATTTATTATATCGAATGCGCTGCTTGTATTACATGAACGTTTAATGACACATTACTTGATTAATTTGGGAATTAAATATTCTGAAAAACTTAAAGAAATAATTATAATAATATTATCATATCAATTCTTGAATATGTAAAATTACTTGCTAATTTATTTGTCGATAATTCGAAATATCTGTGAATGTACTAATAAATATTCCCAGCTTGATGAAGCTTAATCAATAGCTGACATGTAGGGGATGATTTTGCGGTGGAACGTACATAAATTGTTTAGTGGCTCTGCATTTCGCGATTGGCGTTTAAATATTTTAATGCATTAAGAACTGACACGTGTAAAAATAATGCAAAAATCACGTGTAAAAATAATGCAAAATAATTATGATTTTACATCTCACCTGTTTATATAGAAGTAAATCATTCCGTGACGCGTATTCAATTACTGATCGAGTAATCCGATAGAGATGCATGCAATATTTCCACAGTACTAAAATATTAATATTTCTCCTTTGATTTTAAATTTTCGCGACGCAAATAATGTTACTGTGTTCTTACATCTTTAATACTGTATAAATATACCGTAAAATGTGTTCACGATAGTAAATAAATAAAATTCTCTGTATATTAAATTTAAACATTAAACTGAACGGAATCCATGTGATGTCTGCGACTTCTTGAATAAAGTCTATGTTTCTGCATAAAAGCACCGATGTCCCGTTAAAATTATTATACCAGAAGAAAAATGAGCTGATGAATAGTTTTTTTCTAGAAAATGAGTCTTCGACGCGGCATAAAGAACACCGAATTCGCCGTCGTGGAAAACCGATCGAGCTGGAGAAGCGGAGAGAATTGCGGCGGCACCTCTTAAGAATAGAACAGGGCAGATTTAGATATTCTCGCGCCGCAGTTACGGCACCTGACTGACTAGGATGTTCACGCAAGAGAGCGTGAAAAATAGCCTAATCTCTTTAGACAAACGAGCAGTCGGCTCGGAGTATCGTCAAACATTGACGCAGCGCGTTAACGTCATTATTCGAGACGACGCGGACGTAGCACTGATTTCTCCATTACACCCTTATTCAGACATATATGCTTATCTCAGTAAGATTATTTGAGCCAAGGCAGCTGGAATTCTCTCGCGTCGATGTGTATATGCATAACGCGATAGCGAATCTTCTTGGTTATTTTTTCTACTAGACTAGAGAATGAATTTGAGTATCGTAAAAAATGCACCTGTATTTCTTTAAAGGTTCTTAAAAAGAAAAAATACAACTTTAATTAACAAAAAATACTGACCATCTTATCAACTAAAAAAATTTTTATGAAATATTTATTGGTAGTGAATATAAATTTATTAATATTGAATATAAACTTATATCTTAAACTTGTAGTAAAAGAATATCTATATTTATCGCAAGAAAATCTACAATCCTTTAAAAAAAAATTCCTAAAGTAGAAAAATAGTTTCGATTAACTATCTCTCTAATTAGCTAAATTCCCGTAACAAGTCATTCGTTGCCATTTTTCGTCAAAATAACTTTATCTGAATTCTTATAAAATAAGATTATTGATTAAGATTGAATATAAATTTACTGATATTAAATATAAATTTTAACATTAATTTTCCTTTGTAAACGTAGGGTAACTCCGGCAAATACGCCGGATAATTGCCTGGGATTTACACCGCAAAAGTCAGAAAAAATAGGAGTGGGGGTAATTTTCCCGTAACTACTCTGTTACATGCCATTATATTATATTAGTATTGTGTTATGATTTCAACTTCTTACTGTTAATATTAATGAAATTATTGTGAGTTGAATCGATTTGTGTCACTGTAATGCCATCATAAATTATAATCTAATTATAAAATGGTTACTGTAGGGGGTGTAAAAGACTTAGTGGTTATTTTGTGATACATACGTGTAGTGGAACAGTAAAGTATGTTGCAAAATATAAATGCTTTGTTTTCGTATTCTTTATTTAGTTTGTTATCTTGTATTACCTATTTGGGATATATGGCATTTTTAGGGATTTATGCCCAAAACATACAAAGTGCGCAGATTGAATTCAGTGCACTAAATGCAATAGATGTATTATATGAAATATATACCTCATGTTACAACACTTGTATACAGGGTTGGCCATATTCGACGGAAAGATGTTTTTTTTTTCAATCATGGGAAACGTCGTTATTCGATCTAACATCTCTTTTCCATGATTGAAAAAAAAAAACATCTTTCCGTCGAATATGGCCAACCCTGTATATGTAGGAAGATTGTAATTATTATTTATTATACATATTATTACTTCCTATACATATTTATCATTCTTATTCCTTGATAAAACTTTATAAACACATTTTATAAGTTATTGTGTGATTTTACGTCTTATTTATATTATTTGTAAATTTTTCATGAGCCGTACATAGCTCCCTTCCCCCTATAAGATGTACGGCAAAAATGCAAGGATTTCAAAAAGTTTATTTTTTAATATGTTCTTATGTTGGCCAAACAAAAAGGAAATTAAAAACTCGTATAAAAGAATAAGGCTGACATAAGAAAATCCACTTCCGAGATATCAGTGGTTTCACGTCACCAGTTGAATGAGATGCATGAATTGGATTGGGATAACATAAGAATTTTAGACACAGAATAATCATTAATAAAAAGAAGAATTTCTGAAATGATACATATAAAAGACCAAACAAGTGGTATCAATAAGCAAAGTGACACGGAAGGTTTGCCTGATGTTTATCTGCCTCTTCTTAAGAAAGATCTCTCTCTCATTTAATAAATAATTCTAGAACTTTCTAAATTTTTGACTCATATATATAAATAGTGGCAAAATATATGATATGACAAATAACAACATACAATGTCACGACAAATTTTTATTTGTGCTTGAGAAAGGATGTACTTGAGATTCATCATTATATTTTTTTGCTGTAAAACAGGTAACGATTCTATTTTTACATATTCCGATTAGAAGATATTAATGATACATAAATTTGTTTAAATTAGAATCTGGAAATTTTCGTTCTACACTTTTCGTGATATGACAATTGGCGTTGTAACATTATTGTACGAAGCATCTTCACATATGAAAGAACGTTTATATAATTACAACATACGACGGTTGAATTTAATGTCAACTATATGTAACTCTGCGTTTTAAGAATGTTATGAATTTACTGAAGATGGCCAGATTGTGGCCGAAACGTTTAATGTTTTAATTAATGTAATGATAATTAAATATCACAAACTATAACTTGTGCGGTGGTTTTTTATACGTTATAAATATTTCGGATTTCTAATATTTTTTTTCATTGTAGTAGACAGTACAAAGTTTTTATTGATATAGTTTGTTTACTTTAAATATAATAAATAATACTTAATAAATTAAGTTTCTGATAGATGTCGGTCTATAAAAAAAAATTAAGTTTTTGATATATACCGGAGTTACCCTATGTATTATATAACGTGTATACGTATTAGATATAACAATTACGTCATCGCGCAGAGATTAGATCAATGCGACGTGGCGAATAGTTGTGTCTTCAGCGCGTGTTAAATAGCAATTCGTACGATAATAAAATTCACGCGTTATATAGCTTATTTATAATATTCTGTTACTTGGTCGTTATGGTGAACGTTATGGCAGTCGTATTAATAAAGGGGTCGCGTGTGTGCCGTAACAGAGGATTTAGGCCTCCCCTTTATCGTGGATGTTACGCTTTACGTTTATCCTGTCTTGTGTATAATCCGCCATATAAATTTCAATACACAATCGCATAATCCGAGCCGCAAACTGAACTGATATATGTCCAGCATCCGCATTGCGTCACGTCGATTACTCTCCTTTCTAATAAACGCCGATAGGATTAAGATTGAATAATATTTTCAATTGCGAAATATTAGACGCTAGATAATTCGATAATTAGCTTTAAATACGCATAGTTCGAAACGTAAATATTGTAGATTGCTAGACTATATTCTTATACTGTCCAGCGTGACAGCTGTATGACATGTTCATGTACCCCCTACTACTTGATATCACTAGATATATGCACTATATTGGATAGACGTGACAGATTTCTCAGCTGTTGAAATATTGAGCATTAGACAAGCATAGATGAGCTTATGCCAAGTTATACCTGCATACATAACGTCGCGTGCTTTCTTCTGAGAATGTATCGTAATGCATCCTGCGAATTCCGTTGCGTTTTCTATTTAATTTATAATTCAAAATATTTTCCTTCCTTAAACACAATCGTGGTATTATTCCTTTCACACACATATCATAGAAAAACCAATTTTTACTTTCTAATATGTTCTCATCAATATTACATATAAAAACGAAATGAATTGTGACAAATGATGATTCTATATATAAATGTATCAAGCAGTCGCGGCGCAAAAGAATCATGATTGAGGGAGAAATTGGCCTTTGGGTGATTCGTTGTGGCTTTTTATGAGGCTGCAAAAGCGATTACTGCGGATTGGTCTCATTACAGGCGGCCTCGTCGACGACGCCGCGGCAGTAACCGCGGGCGTTTCACATCAAAATGATGCCGTGAATGCAATTAGATTTAATGCGAAATTGAATTACGCGGAAACTGATCGCAACACGAAACCACATTGTTTCACGATTGATCAACAGTCGCATGTAAATATAACGTATCGTGAAAACTGTATGCAAAGGACATTATACCGAACAAATCTGTTAGTTTAATAGAAGGTAAATATATTTGTAAAATAATTTAAAATTTAAAGAAAATGTTATTTAAAATGAAATTTAAGAAGCGCAACCTATCGACTTGCGAAAATTCAAGAGTTGGAAGCTCTAGAATTGCGGAAATCCTTTTTTGCCTTTTCTTGTGAGATTTTTTTCTCACTCTCGCTTTCCGTGACGCGAAAAAAGGAAAATATCGCAGGAAAAGGGGTTACTCTAGCGTGAGGTGAGTCGTCGACCAACTAGAGAACGTAACCTTGACCGTTTGATGATCGAACGAGCACGCGCGAGGCGGTCGCATATATCGTGCCGGCAAAATTCGACGATCCACTGCTGGGAAAATCGAACGTGGTGGACGTCGCATGGCGATGGCTCGTGTAAGACCAGACGTCACTTTTTTACGTTGATGCCACGAAATACCATCGCCCGGCCGCGGCCGGTCAGGCGATTTCTGGCTTACGATCGAAGAATCCCCGATATCGAAGCCAGTCTATCGCGAATTCTCTCGATGGCAGCAAAGGTCAGATTTCGCCGCGATCGATCACGGTTTGTCGCGATAAGCGACACACGATATACATCATTGATGTTCTCGAAGTGGACTAGAGGATAGAATGGGGTCGTGAAAATAATGGACGAGCTGAATCTTAACGGATTTACTTCTTTTATTATAATTTTGTTTTACTAAGCGCAAAGAGCCTGAACGCTAAATGCGTGGTATTTATTTTGAATTGCATCCGTTATATAACAAGTAATATAAGAAGTTAAAAAACAAGCATACAATTATGATACAATTATGAAATAAGTATGTCATCTCTTGTAAAAGCAGGGTTAGTAATTTTTTTTTTAAAGAATAAAACATGTGTTTCTTTTTAAATATGTTTTTAATGCTTCAAATATGCTTTAAACAGTACTAGAAAAAAAACATTTAAAACGTATTGAAAACATCAATTAAGCATGTTTTAAACTGTTTAAAACATGTTTTTTCTCAACCCTACTGAAAAGAGTATCATCTTGGTTTCTCCTCGTTAACAATAGTAACAGGTCAGTTAAGCATAGAAAAATAAAAGGTGTCTCTAAACGTGAGTACTTCTGCTTAATAATATCAAAATTATAGCATAATTTTTGTTTTATTAATATATTTATGAATTTTCAATTTTACTTTTACGATTTTTTTAGAAACTAGAATTATTTATAAAACAATTGCACACACACATACACACACATATTTACTATTATAGTTAGATTTCATTGGTCATCAATTTAATCAGGCCAAAAAAAAGAAAAAAATATGGGTAATATGATCTCTATAAAATTTCGCATAACCACAATTCCATATCATTAAATCATTTGTATTGCTTGTCATCGACACGTTGTTTTTCTAAGAGATGAAAGAATCAGGAGATCCCATCGTTGTACGTAAATTCCAACGGCGATGTTTTCAACGTGAAAAAGTTCACGAAGTCTTGTAACACAGAAAACACGGAAGAATGAACATTTCGACAATGTGCGCTCGTGCGTAGCTGACGAAATGCACGTCTCGGTGTTCCCCGGGTTGTTTTGCCGATTCTAAGCTTCCGCGTTTCCGGGGGCTGCGACCCCCTCGAGGAGTCGGCCGCGAGTCTCGTGTCGAGGGAGCCGGAGGTCGCAGAGGAACGGAAGGTGTCGATCGATGAATCGTGTGTCGTACGAGGACGGGTTGGTTTCCGCGAGGCTTGACCGTCGCGTGTTATCGATTCGAACGAGCACATACAGTCTCTGGCATTCGGTACTGCCTCGCTTCATCGTCGTCGTGAATGAAAGACACGGCATGCGACGATCAGCCGGTGCGATTTAATGACCCGATGTCGAATGGCGTGATAAAGATAGAATTGCCCTCGGCATGAAATATTAAACATGCTTACGTGTACGTATAGACAAAAATAAAAACATAATAATTGCACTACGTGATCTATCTTGATCGAGTTTAATTTTTCATTTGGAATTTTATATCTCTAAATAAATATTATAAATTAAATTTTCGTCCTTGGGAATTATAAATATTTGTAGAATAATAATTTTTAATTTTTATATCGCGCAATGCGTGATTCGATATATAGCGCAAAAGTATTTTTAAGAAATCTTTGAGAAATTTAAATTTTCGTTATGACGCGAACGATGATGTTGCTCGACTTGCCGTCTTATCGATATAATTGTAATAGTCATGAATGCCAGAAAATGTAACGGTGACAGCCGTGCCAGGAGAGACACCACGTGTCATGCGTTCTCCCTCACTCTTTCGCCTTCTCTCTCTCGCGAATTTGATGATAATGCCGCGTACGGTTCGATACCGGCGTCGCGACGCCCGGCAGTCTGCCACTGTTCCGTTTCATCCTTCACTCAACGTCATCCCGTCTTAGGAGACATTTACGCGTTTTCTAGCACCGAATCTCTTACGTATCTGTTTCTTGTGCAATCATATTACTGCTACATTTCTAACTTCGGTTAATAAAAAATTACAACAATTTTATCAATGTTATAAAAAAACAAATAATACAGTATTACTAAAAAAAGATATTTTTCAAATTATTTTTAAAATTATTAATGAGGCTAAAAATACGATTAAAATATGATGCGATATGAGACTAAAATGTTCTATTCTCAGATACATAAAAAGTAAAAATAATTTATTTCTTTAATAGAAAAACAATACAATTTAATTTCCAATTCTATTCAGATGTTATTAATGTACTAGATTGTGATCATGATATTAGATTATTATATTAAAGAAAAATAATTAAAAAATCCAAAATGTAACAAAGACGTCGATAAACGGAAATTAGAGATATTAGGATCGATAAACAGATGGTTAGGTATGGACAACGAAATTCAATCGGAGTATATTAATTTGCTAGACGATTTGGTTGATGAATGTCGCCAAAGCCTTTGGGATCTAAAGTGCGTGTCTTTTTCTTTTTATGAACATAAGATGAAAGGAAGAAGGAAGCTCTCTTCTAAGGCTTCTCTTTGCACGTATATCGTATAATTAAAGGAAACCGACACGAATTTAGAGCATTCATGCATAAAATCATCTTAAAACTAATTAACATTGAAATTTCGAAAACGCTACGAATTAATTCCAACACCTAATATATATATATTTAATATATATATAAAACTCTCTTGAATCCACATTATATATTTTAACATAAAGATATTTGTGCCACGACACAATGTTATAAGTGTCAAAATTATGAAAGTGCGTTTTATTGTACGAGTTGTAAGTGCTGTGTTCTGTTACATACTAATATTTGACTTGGAAAGTGCAACTATAAACGAAGAAAAATGAGCAATGTAATTCAAAATGTTGTGAGTGTAATTGGCACTTTTTTTTATGTGGCTTTACAATGTTTTGACTTGCATTTTGATTTAGATACATTATAACGATTTAAAATTTTAACAATTTTAATACAATTTTTTCTAAAATTAGAATAAATTACTTAATTAAAAATATCTGTAGAAATTGATTACTCATATCTTCAATTATTATGGCATTTTTTGCAGATTTTTTTTAAGTGAGTAGTTTTCAAGAGAATAAGTTTATTCTTTTTAAAAAATTTTTTAAAATAGCACTTACAACATATTGCTCACTTTGGCTCACTTTATTTATAGAATAAATAAATTATAATGTAACATGAGCTTTTGTTGTAACATTATTAAAAAATTCATAAATTATAATTATCAAATTAATCAACTTAATTAATGTTGCACGAAAATATTTGATTCAGTTAGGTATAATTATCATATTATCATATATTAGCTTCTCTCTTAAGAAAGTTTACTGTATTCAATCGAAGAATAAGAACATGTATTATCAGATTATTTTCGTAAGAAATTGAATCTATCGTTTATAGTGTAGAGTGTAGAGGAACATTAGTTTAATGTATAATGTGTTTGCCTCTAGCGATGTATGAATCTCTGCAGTGTTCAAAGAGAAGCATATGTGCATAAATAAACTTTGAGGACGCGAAATGATCGGCGTGAATCTGCTTACAGACACCTGCCTGATGTTTTCTTAGCATGGGCTAAAAATATCATTCTAGATTTCAATGACTGCATTTAAGCAAATTATACTCTTAGACGTACGCCTTCCTGTTGGCGGGGAATGTTGCCAATGCTGTTTATGTTCTGATTTATTCATTAACTCTACATTTTCTTCGCATTTCTACTTCTTTCTTCCGACATTATTAAAATGAATGTAATCGATTGTAAAACCCTCGCCGATCTCTGCGACATCGTCATTTTATTAATTCATTTCTATTATCCAGAAAGGATACGAGTTCTTAATTTTTAAATTATTAGAAAAAGTTATAATTGGATCACATTTGATATTGGAAAAAGTATTCATATTTTCATTATTATTAATGTTTAATCGATTTTATACTAGCAACCAACAATGTATCTACTAAATTTAAATATATTGTTATTTTAATTGTTTTAATGAAATTAAACTAAAAAAATTATTAAAAACGAAGCTATAGAAATATATTAGACTTATTCTACATGATAGAAATAACAATAATTTTCGCAGTTCCATTAATATTTCTTTTACAAATATATTCTTTGAATCTTTTATGAAAAGAATTTTGAGAAAATAAATTTTTTTAGACTAACGGAATTTTGTATAGAAAAATAAAAAATATATATCTAGATATTATTTAAAAGAATTTAAAAAGATAAAAAAATTAGATAAAAGAACTTTTTCCAATTCTCATTGATATAGAATACTTTGTTATAAATATGACATATCAAATTCGTATCAGTTTTATCCATCCTGTCCATTAGCGTTCTCTCTCCACCAATCACCTTGTCAAAAGGAAAGATCAGGTTTGGCAAGCGTGTGTCTCACGTAACCAAAAGTCAAGGGTTGTCGCTCATCGCGAAAGTAACCAGTCCAATCGAGGGATTGTTCGCCCAGACAGCAAGCGGACAGACCAGCAAACTTTTTTCTACAGGACTTCAATCATTATCAACGTGAAGTCGACGCGACAAAGGCAGAATGGATTTCACTATATAGAGAAAGAGGGAGAGGGAGAGGAGAGAGAGAGAGAGAGAGAGAGAGAGAGAGAGAGATGCGATAGATAAAACAGACTGTTTACGGGACGGACAGTTTCGCGGAAGGGGTTGAAGGCTTCATGGAACGGGGAAAAGCACGGAAACGCCGATAACGAGCGTCGACTGAAGAGTCGATCAATACCACCGTTTCGAGAAGTCTACGTCGTCTATGATGATTTTCTTCTTCTATTTCTTCTTCCTTTGCCTTATCTTTAGCTTCTTGATTTGATCCGATAAAAGATTGATTGCAGTTTCTTCAAGAGATTAATTTTATTGAGGGATCTTCTCTTGCTAACGAATGTAATCGAAAACGAAATCGGAAAGAAGAAAATTAGAGCACAATAATTATTGATGAACAAGATAAATTAAAAATTTTTTTATTGCATAAAGATAAATTGCGCATTGGACACAATTTTGTCGGCCAATACAGAACGCAGAAGTTGTGGAAAGAAAGTATCGTCTTCAACGTCATCTTTAACATAATTGATTGCCATTTGAAATTTGGTTTGCATGAGAAATTTTTGCGTAGCCGTAATATAAATAAGTGAGAAAATATAAAAAAATTAATAGTTACGATTTCATTGTTCAATTTTTGTATTTATAAACTGTTTAGCCATTCATGTATTGTTATATCCTCACTTCGACTATCCATTTTATCACCAATACTCTCTCAATTAAATTTACAGTGACTTTTTATATGATAAACAATAGTCAAATGACTGTTGTATGAACAATAAACAAATATTTTAAATTAATTGTTTCAGTGTCTGGAACGACGAAAGAAGAAGAGATGGGGATATCTTCGGTCACAGAAGGAACTACCATAGTCCTCGGCGCGAAAACAAGAACAGGAAGTGATCCTGGAGGAGGTATAGATCTATTAACAGCCCTGCAGCTTCATAATACTACTCGACAGGGAGTTACGCAGGTGCCAGGTCTGGTTAGATTGAGACCAGCCTATTATCTTCAGGGTAAGTCAACTTTATTATTTTCGATTCAATTCACGAAATCTTAAAAGAAAAATCATTGTATAGACCAGATCAGCGGCTCACTGACTTATAGCCAAAAATATAAAATTATATTTTCTATTTTACACAAACTAAATAAACATTACGCAGCCAGAAAAATTTTACTTATTTTTTTAAATGATCCTCTGAAAATAATCCTTAAAAAAGATTGCGCGCATACATTATCATTGATGTAAATGATTGATAAAAGAATTCTTGGAAAATAGTGATTTTTATTTTAATATTTTTATTTTGATGAACAATATTCTGCAAAAAGAATCAACCATTGCTTTTTCTTCTACGGATTCTAATTCAATTTCAGCAGACAATTTAATTTCTCAACAGGAAGTTTTATTAGAAGTTAGAAGAAATACAATTTTAGAAATTGGACTTAAAATGTTATTATTTTGAGAATATAGTCGAAATAGTAAAAAATTGATTAAAACATGTTATGCTTGTTGTATTACTATACAGACGTAAGAGGAAATAAAGCCTTTTATTTGATACACTCCTTCAAAGCTACAATATATGTATATTACACGATAAATCATAACTCGTACACGAAGCTGCCACTTCGATAATGCTCTCTTAACCTGAATACTCCCTTAATTTGCATATCATCGGGGCTTTCTTTACGCGAGCGATTCTCCTCTCAGTCCTCATATAGCACACATTGCAATTATTATGTCTTGTGAAGACGATGATTGCATTCTCTGAGTTATAACTTACAAGACTTATCTCCATTATATTCCACGAAGCTTTGCCACGAAATTCACCTCAGAAATTAAATTGAGAATATGAAAGATGATAAAATACGCGCGAAACAAATTATCTTGAAATATGAATTCTTATTAAAGATATTTCCGTATCTGATTTTATATTGTAATGATATTATATTTTATATTATAACATTATTTTAAAAAGTTTATTATTATAATAACTTAAAAAATGTTGAATATATTTCTATATGTATGTACTTTCTAGATAAATTTCATATTTTTTACATTTGATGCCATGTATGGTATATAGTTAGAAAATTTGTATTAAATTTAAGACATTTTATGTCCTAAATGATCTATTCAAATTTTTGTGTTAATTAAATAAATATATTTTGAAATCACACAAAAATAACACGTAAAAAATTAATACAAAAATATAACATTGACATAATTTAAAGCAAATGGTGGAAACATATTTCATCAATAAAATTAACATTTATAATATATCAAGTTAATACATTTTGTTCAATTATCTTAGAATTTTAAAAATACTGTTTTAAAAATATTGTTTTTACGTTATTTGTTTACTTGCATAAATTATGTTATTTTAGTATCAAGAAATGTATATCAATTTAACAAAATATTTAAATAACACAAATTAACACTTGGATATATTAAAAATTTAACACAGAAATTATAACGAGGACCGATTTTAACGCAAATACAAAGTGTGTTTTATCGTGTAGCAGTATAACGGATTGCAAGATTTAGGATTAATTTACAAGTCAATGAAGAATCTTGTTCCAAAATTAGTACCTTGAAAAATGGTGAAGGTTATGCAACGTGCGATTAATCGATATTGCGAAAGGTCAGTTTGATAGCACCGCCTACGCGTCGTCTCTGCTCGCAGACGCCAAGAGGGTATTCCCCTATGACGAGTATCGATTCTTTCCTCGAATTTCAGAAAGTTGCCAATTTCACAGCATTTTCGACAGCCAAATAAATTCATTTGAAAATAGTACGCGGCTGATGTATAACGTAATAAATAATAATTATTAATTATTGTTACGTTTTTTATTATTTAATTTTATACTTATTTTTTCATGTCAACGCAGAATGTGTATACAACGCTTTGTGAAATTGATCGTGTTTGAAGGAGTTAAATGACGTTCCTGTGTGTTAAATAGACGACCCTTCACATCGACGAGCACGTCGTCTATTCAACCCCGTAACATGGTGTATCCAATTATATCGGGGCATCCCCACGCCCTTCAGCGGCGGATGGTGTCCAAGCCACGTGGGTGTGTGGGCGGCAGTGCAACGGCCGCGGAAAGCGGGCCTGAAAGCAGGGGGGGTTGAAGTGCCGCGGGAGTAGGGTTTCCCCGAAAGAAATTTCAATTACACCGACGCCCTTCTTCGAGCTATATCCCTCACAGGGTACTTTCGTGGAAGTTAGACAGACTCTTCGTGGTTCGCAACATCGAGAATGTAAGGGGGAGTCCATTTTTTGTTCTCCATATCGTCTGCGAGTCCTTGACGCTCCTACTCCTACTCTCCAGCCGTCTCTTTCCGTTCGCTCTTGCACGCACAATTTTTTGTCTCCCCCCCCCCTCCTCCCCACAAATTAGAGGGTTACCAGATATAATCGTAATACAGTTTCTTTTCTCTGCCTACGTCGTAAATGTTTGCTTTAATTCCCCCGAGGTCTGATTCAAAAACTGACGATCGATGAAAGACTATATTTATATCGCAATTTGAGAATGATAATTTAACTCTTTAGTTAATAAATGAGATAAGATTGATATCCTAATAAAGATAAAAGCATCCTGTTGAAGATAAAAATAAAATTATTTGAATTATCTTGTACTTTAAATTGAACTTGAAAAGCGATTATACTAATATATAATAATACTCTTAATGATTAATAAAAGTTTACAAAACTGAACTCAAAAAAAATTGCAATATTAATAATTTAATTCTAAGATTCATAATTAAAAATCGTTCTATTGCAAACTAGATCAAGTTTCTGAAAAAAATTCTGATTTTATCTACTGAAAACAAAACTGACAGCAACGAAGAAATATTCGCTATTTCCTGTACATTTTTATTATCTTTCGCTGTCGCATGCAATAAGTCCCCACTTCGATTATTCTGGATGAACACATAGGGAAGAGAAATTTCTTTAGGATTAGATTTATCTCGTATGAACCGTTGGATCTTAACAAGTATTTGCTGCAGGACAAAGGAAAATGATATACAGCGACACGTGTCGGAGTTTTCTCTGAACTTAGAAAATAGGATCTACCGACCCTCTTTTGTGCTGCTTAGATAAGGGATAGTTCACGATTTGATGATTTCGGCAATTCGATTGAAGTAACTACGAGATTCTGACACGAATCCTCATATTTTATTTATCACCAAGCTGGCAAAGTTTTTTTATTAACTGCTCTTTGTGGTACCCCAAACAAAATAATGTTTCGCAGCAATAAATATTTCTCTTTGATACTTATTTAATTTTTGCGATTAAAACGTAGAAGATGAGAGAGAAAAAGAAGAAAGAGAAAAATAGAGTACGAGAGAGATTTAATCGTTATATAAATATTTTATGATGCTATTATAAATTGATCAAATCGAGACACGCGAATTTTGCGTTGTCACGTTTAGACTATGTTTATTATCGATTACTTGTAACTTTTATAGGTTGCCCTGACTTATAAAAGAATGACATTATATTAATGATAATAATATAAAAATTTGATCACGTGAATAATGAAAATTAAAGATCGAACTTTTTTTTACTATTAATTTATGACTTTTAATGGAAAGAAGAAAATAAATGTTTTCTAACATTATGATAGCTCAACTTGAATATCAGAAAATATTATAGAAACATCAAGATTATCTACTTCATTTTTTAATTTATGTTCATTCTTTATTTTATTGAAATTGAAAACGGGAAATTTGTTAACTTTGTTCTACGTAAGCATTTCGAATGCTTTGCTTGTTCCCACAACGCACAAATATATAAAGGGTAAATAACCCTGACTAACTACCCTACAGGAAACGATCATTTTTCCGCTGTTCGAAACTGCAACCAGTCTTCGCGTAGCGAAAACAAAATTTCACGGTCAAATTATGGTTTCTGCCCGTGTCAGTTCGAGTGCAAGGGTTGGCTCGTGCGTGCCAATTCGCGCGGAACGATTTTCTTCGAGACGAGCGAGCAGCGCTCGGTAGGGGTGTTTTCTCGCTGGTCGGCCTACCTTTCTCCTTCGGTCGCCTAGACCGGTGGTATTACATTATAATTAAGCGTGCGCGTACGTAATTGCTCGACGACGTCGTAGCCGCGGATCGGCGGCCCTTCGGCCCGTCGTCGTAGGTGGCGAGACCCACGCGCAGAAAGGCACCGACGTTTTATTATCGGTCGGGTGTCCGGTTACTCTGTGCACACCGGCGCTGTATCTGAAATTCGAAGCGCACTTTGCGTCGCGAGAAGCCGGCCAGCGGCACTGCATTTTACATGCGGCAGTCGTGTAATGAGGTGTCCCTTATTTGGACAGGATCCTTTTTCATAAAAAAAGAAAAAATCAAGCATTTCGCCGCGTTAAAATCGAAAATGGACCGTTGAATCTTCATCTACAAAATAAAGGCAAAAGTCTCGAAAAGAAATTATTTTAAAATTTTTAATTTAAATCTGTAGATTTATTTGATAAACGACAGTGAGATTTAAAATTTAATTATTAGGTTTAATTGTATCCGCAGATGCAATCTAATTGAAAAAAAAAGAGATGAAGTTAGTAAATTTAAAATCCCAATTCCGAAAGATATTTTCTATTACATTCCTATAATTATATGTGCGCAACTGCGGGATTTCTCGTTTGTACGTGACACATTATACGATTCGCTTAATGATGATGATATTGAAACCACGATAAACGGAGAGTAGGATTGTCGATTGCAGTGGCTTATTTGCGGTGTAATTTGCCAAATGGCCGTATTAATCTGTCTAATGGATAGCTACTCGGACAAGCAGCAACCATTCGGACGCGACGTGTTAATTGAATATGCAATACAAAATATATCTATGATCGATTTGCACATCACGTGCTTCGGTAATAATAGAATTATACGGGCTATTTCTATTACATATCTATTAAACATAAATTTTATTTTTGTAAATCTTTAGATATTTAACATGTAAATTGCATTCTGAGATGTTTTAAAATGCAAATTATTTATGACAATTACGACGAATAAAATAAGTTTATAACATTTTCATTTATCATATAATTATGTAATAAATACATTATATATTTAATTATATAATTATATTACATTGGTCTTAATCTTGCCTGCAACAAATAATTATATATTATAGCTTTCTATTATTATTAACGTATGTGAATTGTATAAAGTTGTATAAAACGATATTAAAAGAACGATTATATAATATATTCATAGAATATTTTGCTTACTGGCCACTTGTGATTCCGCTATCGGATTGTTCATTTTGTTGAACGTGTTTTCGTGAACAGAAATTTAGATCCAGAAGTTACAAACAATAAAATTTTCGCGTCAATACGATTACGTAACGGTTGCGCAGAGAATCTGCGACTAACTACTCTCCAAAAATTCGAGGTGGCCTACATCGCTGTACTCTACTGTCCATCGCCGAGTCGATAGTTCAGTTTTCGCATTACTACAACCAGTAAACGATTGTTCCGTTTTAACACATGACATTTTACGTAATACTGAAAGTGTTGTTATTTTTCGCTACATCATGGATGGAATTCTCTTGTTATTTACTCCATTACTTATTGATTAAAGAAAATATGGCATAATAAAAAGTTTCAGTAAAATTTTCTCGATACTGTGAAAAAAATATATATCAAATAAATTGAAACTGAATAATTAATTAAATATATATTATTAATACTCATACATAACATTAATACACTTTGGTGAATATTTAAATTTCAAATTAAATGAAAAATAATAAGAAAAGTATTAAGTGAAAAAAAATATTAATATATAGACAATATTTTATATATTTCTGTCCAAGAAGATATTTATTTATTGTTAAAGAGCGGTATCCTGAATAATTAATTCTTAGCATTGAATTATATTACATGAATAATACACGAACTCTCTGTCAATAAATTTCAAAGTGAACAGAACTATAAATATGCAACTTCGACTAAAATATTTTCCAAGAACTCATGTATTCTTGATTAATTCTTCATTATTTTTCAATATCGCCTCTCTCACTATCGCGACTGAGAAGTATATCCTCTGCCATAATATTGCTTCGTAAATAATGGTTGCTAGCCGTGCTCTAAATTCGAGGCAGACCGCCTTCCGGAAGGTTCAACCTTACCTGAAAGCAGCCAGGTTAAAAATTCAAATCAGCTCCGCATCGATTTCAAGCACGGCATGCGACAGGCCTTCTTATAGATCGCTAGAATACATTCAACATCCAAAAATCTTCATATATACATATTTAATGACGTAAAAGCTATACAGAATACCTTTGTATTCTCGTTTGAATATGTCTAATTTAAGGATCACAGGATGGAACTTGAAAATACTAGAAAATACTTGAAAGAACTAGAAAGAATTGAATATGCTAGATATACAGATTCCTACGAGAAAAGTGCTGTATTAAATATACAGTTAAGAATTGCGGAGCCTAGTCAGCCGTCTTGCCGCACTGATCATTGTGTTTTACTACTTCCAGGCGAGGAGAGGGAGCTCCGACTGAACGAGGAGAACTTCGAACGGGCGGCCGCGCTACTCCGGCGGGTTCCGGAATTCACTATAGCAGCCGCGCTGCGTCAAGAGGAGGCCAATTCTGGGACGATCGTCGCCTTTGCACACGGGAACAATAGGTATAAAATACCGAAAAATTTCTTCCCATTCGCTCCGCAACACTTTGCAATGCCGTCTAGGAATTTCGGACTTAGAACAAACTACGAGTTGTGACCTATTTCAAACGCTAAAGTAGTATAAACTGTGTGGAGGAGAGAAATCTTTCGGGTATATTATTTAATAAATATATCACAAAATATAAATACATATTTATACGTGAAATATGAGATGATCAAAATACTTTTATAGACTATTAGAAATTACAAGTGAAATACGATCGAAATACATATCGAATAACTGTGGAATATTCTGCATTTACAATTTGATGACATCATACTCTAATGCATACAGTACAATAATTCCGCTGTCGTTTATATTCGAAATAATGATGTCTACATTACTCGGTACATATAATTAGGATAAAGAATTATTACTCGACAATAAAACACTTTTATTGTTGAATAATATCGCCGTGGCGAGATTGTCAGGCAACAATTGTACATATACATTTTGTTTCTCGTCTCGTCGCTTTGTTAAAAATTGCTTCTCTGCTGTATAACTTTGTATGCATCGGCTGTAAAAGAAGTTAGTATGTCAATTGTCGAGCGAAAATGAAGGAGCACTCAACTCAATACTGCATCCTTCGTCAGTACTTCGATAATACGATCTACCTGTTTTCGCCTAGCTGACACAAATTGGATAGACTTACGCTCATATATATTGCATGGCATGTATTAACGTGCCGCAACTATAACTAATATAGAACTCAATAAGCTTCTTAAAGGCCAATAAATTTCTCAAACCTAATTACGCGTTGCCTGTAACTACAGCTCATTAGTGGCGGTAGCTAATTTAAATGTCTTGATACGTAAATTCAGATTATAACGTAAATTAGAATGATGCTCTTAATAAAAAATTTCAGAATTATTATTGTAATTATTATGATATTAATAATAAAATAATAAACAGAAAGAGAGTTTACGATAGATATCAAATGGTATTAAAAGACGTAACTATAAGACTTAAGTTTATAGTTCTTTACTCCAGTTTAAAATAATAACATTTAATTATATATCAGAATATCATATATCACATTTTATGATAGCTTTAGATTAAATTCTGGATAGTCATGTAAGTTGGCAATAATTGAATCAGCAATAAATAGAATGCAATGTGCGTTAGGTATTTGGAGCTGCAGAGCAGCGGACGCAAGGACGAGCTTCGACTTCATTATGTATCACGCCGCGACGGAACCGTACACGTCGAGGCGTTTCCTTTCCGATTAGCCGATGGCGCCTGGCACAGGGTCGCCCTGAGCATAAGCGGCTCGCAGGTCGAGCTGCTAGTCGACTGTCACCCTTTGTACAGGCGACTGCTGAGACCTGGTCCACCCGATACCAATTTCACCCTGCCGCAGCTCCAACTCTGGGTAGGACAGAGGAACGTCAGGCACTTTCTCTTCAAGGTGAAGCCGCACGTTTTACTCTTCAAGTCGCAACATAAGTCTTCTCGTATTGTTCTCGTATCTATTTCTTTTTTATTTAAAGTCAATACCATTTAATTATAAAATTTGAATACTAGAATAATACTTAGAATTTATTTCTGCTAATTTAATTTTTATCAGTAAAAACATAACCAAATTTTTATTTGATTTAATTGAAACATATTTCTCTTAATACACACGATGGTTGCACATCTCGAACTAAGCTTTCTGTATCATTTTTGCACTACAGGGTGCTTTACAGGACGTCAAGTTAATAGCAGGACCTCACGGTTATCTTTCCCAGTGTCCTCAGCTCGACTCATCTTGTCCCACTTGCGGTCAATTTTCGATATTACAGAATACTGTGGAACAACTAATGCACAATCTCAATGAATTGACTCGTAGGGTGAGTAATTTGTACGTTTACACAGATTCTTATGTCGAAGCTATGAGATCAATATAAATTAAATGTAAATTACATGGGTATATGTATTGCTATAATTTTATGGTATAATTATATGGAATGTTTCTTTATAGTTTATGTTTAATGTTTGTTTACAGACTGTTCTTCAGTAATCGTCAACTTTTTAAGAATTATTCTTGTAATAAACACATTGCTGCCTTTTATCAATAAAATATAAATAAGACAAATTATTCATGGATATCCTTCCTTTCAGCTAGCCGCTGCAGAGGGCAGGATAAATAAAGTGGAGGAGTGCGAGTGCCAAAAGTCCTGTAGGGTGAATGGTACTATCCACGATGACGGCGAATCGTGGTCAAAGGGTTGTCAACATTGTTCCTGTCTTCACGGTGAGGTCGAGTGTAAACCTACGTTCTGCACTCCGGTCACTTGCAAGAATCCCATCATTCCTGAGGGACAATGTTGCCCGATTTGTCTCAGTAAGTGAAATATTATACTTTTATTTTTCTCATCCTTTCATATCACAATTCACAAATATATTTCCTTAACACTCTATAATTTGTGGTAATTTTTAACAAAAAGAAGCTTTTATTAAACCATTGACTTCTAAACCATTTATTTTTAAAGCTTTGGCAAGATTCTAGGATTCATAACATCTAGGAATCTTGTCTTTTGCTCAGCTTATCATTCATATTTCATACATTTCTTGCTTTTGGAACGTAGCATAAATTCTTGGCACCTTGGAGAGAATAACTCTTTCGATTATTCTAATACAGCGCTTTTACGCGAATCTATTCCCTTACTTTCACGCACGCAACTGACCGATTAGCTGACGTAGCGTGTTTCGCGTTCAGTCGTCCGCTTCCGTCTCGTGCCTCATGTTACTTATCTCGCCATTCATATTCGCCTTCACAGGACAATGTTACTTGCATGGCGTAATTTACGATCACGGCGAAAGGGTCTCGCCGAAGCAGTGCGTCGAGTGCAACTGCTACGACGGTAGCTTCACCTGCACGAGAATCGACACTGACACCAAATGTCCACCACTGCCGTGTCCACCCAGTGAGCAACTCAGCGTGGCAGAGGAATGTTGCAAGTTTTGCCCAGGTACGTTTTCATGTTTGGAAAGCTATACGTGGTAATAAATATATTAACGATTTCAAATTCATATTTTCAAAACGACAAGACATTTGAAGTTTTATACTTGTATATTAGATATACAAGTCGGTTGTAAACAGCCAGTTGATAGTTTCGTCAACAGAGTATCTTTTTTATAAAACATAAACTCTCGTTGTAAAAATAAAGGGACATTATAAAATTTTTCATTTTCAGACATTAAAATTTAGCGGATTTTGAAATTTTGAATAAAGCACGTTATAATATCGAGATTGAAAGAATGGGACAAGCATAAAAAAAAACAACAAAGCTTTGCGGAACAGTAAAGAAAGCGCAATTCGCATAACTTGCGTATCACTAACAACACTCTAACCCTCTCATGCATGGAATTTCTTTTCTGGCGACTTTCAAGTCTTCTTCCTTTCTGCTGGTCTTAAATAAATACGCATATATCATATCATGCTCATCATAAACTAACAGTTATATTAAGAGAAATATTTATATTAGTTTAAATAGAATAAGGTAACTTTAATTCATGAGAGTTTGTTACTCTCTGTTATCTAATTAATTTAGTGCTAGTACAATGTCCATTACACACGTATGGGAGGGTTACCGATGTCAAATCGAGCGACAATTTTCTGTCTAAAATCGCTAGATCGCTAATCAAATCGTCTAACCTCCGTATTTGCATGGCTAATCCAATTTAACCAGGGGTGGACTACTGCGCGAAGGGCCACAAGTGTCATACTAATGCGTCCTGCCTGAATCTCCAGACGACCTATGCCTGCCATTGCGATATCGGTTTTCAGGGGGATGGTCTTAACTGTCACGGTATCTAACCCTTACCTAACTTGTATAATTAATCGTGCGTGAAGTATATCCGCCGGACTTGTCGGACTTAAGTTCCAGACACAATGCGAGGGAATAGCGATAGCGATAGAAATTACACAATTTCAGCTTATCAGAAACTGTGTAATCCGATGTATCCAATTTCTGATAAGTTAAAATCGTGTTATTTTTATCGCTATTCCCTCGCATTGAGTCTGGGATTTTATTCTCGCATAAAAAGCATGCGCGAATTTAATGTTGCTAAAATTATTGCATTGAGCTTTTATCTGGTTTTAATTGAATGAATGTTTAAAAATTCTATTTTGCTTATTTTTAATAATATGTAATTTACTTCTCATGTATTTTTGTTAATTAAATTAATAAATGAATTTTAGTGTTTTTTAAGACAAATCGTCTTATATTTTTCGTCGCTACTAAAAATTTGTTACATATAAATTAAATTAATAAATTTTTTATATTTTATAAAACGTGATATATATTGAATATTCCTTAGCATCATTATTTTACATTAAAATATTAAATATAATTATAATTTGTTTTATATAAATTTTACAATTATAATTCTTGTGTAAGAAAAGTATTTGCAATAATATTAAATAAAAATTCGCCATATCTTCTTTAACGTCTTATTTTACTTAGAAATTTCATTTCACTTACACGAATTTTTTTTTTAAATGTGATAAGTTAAATACGAGCATTCGTATGACTTCGTTGATTATATGATCAATGACGTTTTCTTTTCGTCTCGGTCACTCAGACGTGGACGAATGCAAGCAGCAAGGTGGATCGAACGGTCACTACTGCAATGCGAACACGAAGTGCGTCAACGTGATCGGCTCTTACACATGCGAGTGTCTTCCGGGTTACTATAGAATGGACAAGTTCAATTGTGCCGAGCTAGATGAGTGCGCGACTGGTCAGCACTTGTGTGACGAGCACGCCACATGTGTGAACACTAATGGTAGCTACTACTGCATCTGCAAGGACGGCTATACCGGCGATGGTTTCACATGCAAACGTACAGTATATCGCCTTTATGTATCGATAGAACATACTTTAATAAGTAATTTCTCAATATTCGAAGCAACAGCTCACATTATTATTATTCTGAGACTTTTCTTGGATCCATTTTAATAATTTTATTAAACAAAAAAACAAAAATTATTGTGTAATAAAACATAAAGATAATAATTTTTATTACTGAAACTTATATTAATTTGAATTAATCTATTCTAATCTAATTAAAAATATTTACCATTTTACGAACGAATTTACACATAGTTAGGAGCAATTTATGAAACAATTTTTAAAACGTCTGAATGAACATTCTATCAAATTATTGAAAGTAGAAAAAAATTCGAACACATCTTCTTTATTGAAACGTTCGTTCTCCGAGCGAATGTGTACACAAACAATGGATACAACGGGGTATTTTCATTCCATCAACAAATAAAATGGTAAAAATAGTTTATATATAATTTACTAAAATGAAAAATGTTTATTTTTCTCTAACATATCGTTCCGCAAAAACTATGAAAAACTAGTGAAAAAATGAAAAAATATTCTCATCGCTCTTTAAGACTGATTGATCGACTCTTTTGTTCTCAGAGAGAGTTAATCACATAAAAATTATTTTTAAACTAACGATAAAAAATAAAATTGTATTAAATTGTATTAAAAATCAAATCTTAATTTAAATTTGATGAAAAATATGGGATAGAAGATAATCGCAGTATCTTCATTTTTTAAAGTAAAAAAAGTCTGAATATGAAGTAAAATTGTATTTTTTTCTTTGCAGCTGTATGCAATCAGACTTGCCAGAATGGTGGCGAATGTGTGACACCCGGAAGGTGCTCCTGCCGACGCGGTTACATCGGCAACAGTTGTGAACTCGACCTGGACGAGTGTGCCAGCGATCTGCATCGATGTCATCAATCGTCAACGTGTTTCAATATGCCCGGCTGGTATTACTGCCGATGCAAGCCTGGCTACAGGAGCGCCCTGCATGAGAGCACTCAGGGCACGCAATGCATCGATATTGATGAGTGTAACGATCTAACGATCGAGAGGAGGCACACGTGTCATCCTACCGCAAAATGCGTCAACACCGAGGGCGGCTATGAGTGCGTATGCCCACCGGCGAAGGACCTGGAAGAGTCCGGAAAAGAATGCAGACTCAGTGAGTTCACTCGTCGCGTCTACAATCAAGACATTCGTCTCTTAGAGTAAAACTGCTCGAGAATTGTATGGAGAATTGTATGAAAAATACAAAAAATTGTTACACTACTATATTGTAATTTTAGGTTGCTGGTTCGAAGATCGGGAAGTTACCAACGGTGACACGTTGGCACCGTCCGGAAATCCTTGCAGGAGATGCACATGCCAAGACGGCGTGATCACTTGCAAGGATCCCGTATGTGACTGCAGCGCACCGGGAAGCCACAGGGATAAGTGTTGTCCTCAATGTAACCCCGCCGCATCCTGTAGGCATCAAGAGCTCCATCACCTAGTCTTCAGAAGCGGAGAACGTTGGATATACCAATGTCAGACTTGCGAGTGCCTGGTAATAAAACCGAACTACAATATAAATCTGTCCACACGACAGACTTGTGAATAAAATAAATGAATTACAGGAATATTTTAAGCAATCTGATCTCTTCAGATCACAAACCCCATATCGTAGTTCCATACGTGAAAATGTGATTTTTTTTTAAAAAAAAGATAATAGTTTGATTTTGAACTTTCTATGAATTATCGTACGGTCTTTTGTAGTACGGCGAAATAGACTGCTGGCAGATGGAGTGTCCACCGGTGACCTGTTCGAATCCCGTGACCGAGGAGGGCGATTGTTGTCCGCGCTGCGAAGACGATCCCTGCGCTCGTGAGGCGTTGGTGAACAGCACCTCGTTCACGGTTCCTAGTCGTCCCCGGCCGTGCAGCTATGCCGGCATCATCCACGACAGCGGCAGCTCCTGGCAGGACCCTCACGACAAATGCACCACGTGCGAGTGCAAGGTAAGGAAGAAGGATCGGACGTGTCACATCGCAGGACCCGCGATCGCCGGTCTTTGCCGGACCTGATCTCTTGCGAGATCCGAAGGATACGAATAGGATAAAGGGGGGAATTCGCCGGAGAAGGGCGTCATGGGCACGGAAGACATGGGGATGGTCGCCGCAGAATCTGCAGAATCTGCTTTTCCACATTTCCATAAACTTTTAATAACGTTCTATTTAATTTTAATAATATAAAATGTGTTGTATATACGCACAATTTTTTACGTGCGCTTAATAGATAATGTATTTATGTATTTTTTCATGCCTTCCAAGTAACTTGTGACTGTTCAAGGAGATTATCTCAATCATAAACAAAAATATTTGGTGATGTATTTTCTCGATTTTGAATTGTTAACAACGCGACAATATTACATAATGAAAACATTGTGCAGATCATCCTAACGAGATCTTAGTACCCATCATACTTCTCTTGCGAATTCAAGAGCTCAAGGTCAGTAAATGAAAGGAAATATTGCCTCAATTTAGCCGTGGATCTGTCTTGTGCCTATTCAATTGCGCTCGCTGTACTATGCCAATGTAAGATGCAAGAAAATCGCTGTGCAGGCATCCATCGAATATGTATACGTACATGGCGGAATATTAACACGCGCAAATTGTATCAATTTCATTTTCGTTCGTTTCATATTAGATTTCTTTCACGACGATAATTAGCATTCATTCTATCATCATCATCGTTATTATTTTCATATAGAACGATTATTGTTTACTCTAACACTAACGTACTTAAACAAAATCATTAAATTACATGTTAATTTTGCGTATTATTATAATTTTTTTCAAGATAAAAAATTTCTTGTAAAAAGATATTCAATCAATGAGAGATTAATTTTACTTTAATTATCGAATCATATAAATACTCGAACGTTTTACAATCCATTATATTAAAATTTCCACCTTAGCATATTCGATCAAACTGTGCGCCATACAAACATAAAATTTTATACACACAAACATCTATTTATCATTTTACTTTTACTCGCTCTTTTTACTCTCTGTCTGTCTGTTTTTACTTGTCGTCAGTTAGTAATCCTCGAATAGTACAAGGTACATATACTGACTGTCCTCTTTTTTTTCGTGCAGTATGCCGTTTGTTTTTGCGGTGTGTATTAACGCGAATCGATTTTGCAAAGCTGAACGCTAAAATTTTATTAACTGTATGCCGAAAAAAGAAGAATAATGTTTATGAAATCTGATTTTTCATTTGCATGAATTTAACTAACCAATTGAACTAAATTTATTTATAAAAGCTTCAGTATTTCACAAAAAATATGTACACTATAAAAATATTTATATGATATCATATTAATATAATCAAACAATTTATTTATTTACTTATCAATTCTTTGAATTTTTATTCGATTGAACTCTTACATTATCCATTATTATAATGATTAATTTATAATCAATATTATCTTCTCTGTCGGCGTACATTAATGCGTCATGCTAGCCTTGTCATTATACGATTTCAGCGCTGTACTCACCAATGTAAATTATTCAAACTTTATAGTTTTATACATTATTAGACACATCCAGGGGCGTCCCCAAGCTAGCCTAAGATAAATGTTATTTGTTTTTCAATGCCTGCCTTGCACGTGGCAGCGTTCGTCGTATATTTCTCCTTGTAAAAGGAGAAATAAGTATAGATTAGATTTTTTTTAATTAAATCTATATCTTAGATCTTTTTTAGATTATAAAATGATTACCTCCTTTTAAATCCATTCAAGTCTTTATATTAGAAAATATTGAGAATTTATTTAATTTCTTTTTAATGTCCTTTTTAATGTCCTTTTCTAAAAAAAAAAACCTGAAATTATCAGTATCTTATAATGAAATGTAAAGAAAAATGCTGCAATTAATTGAGCGTAATCAGATTTTGGGCAGATGTAATCAAATATTTAGAAGAGCATGATACGCAAAATAATTCCTTTCTAATGAAAAAATATTACTCTTCATATGTGTAGAAATTATAGATATGGAATGCGATCGAATACTGCCACGGCCGTGAGAATCCCGATATATTTACGTCAATCTCAGAAAAAAAACTCTGAATTTCGAGAAAACTCATTGTTCCGCTTCTTTGCCAAATGCTTCGCTCTTATCATCCTATTATCATCCTGAATATGAGACAAGATATTTATATCTCAGAACTTTTCGCTTAACTTAACCTTAGTTGCAAAAATTATAAAATAATACAATATTATATGGGGTTTGTGACGGATAATTATATCAATAATTTAACAATTTAGAATTTATATTATTTATAAAATTTACAAAATTCTAAGTTTGTACATATATACACACACATTGTTTCTATTTTTGTTCGTATTTTTCATAAAGTTTGATTTTTTGTAGATTTCATAATTTAGTTTATTTCATAACAATGAAATAATATATATGATGTTTCATACTTGTCGTTTTATCTTTCAGACTTTGAAAAGTGTTTGGAATCTCGAACTTTCCTTAATATAAATTGAAATAAAATTTCTATTTAATTAAAATTCTTTCAAAATTAATTAAAATTAGCTTCTTTGTTACGTTCGCGGCTTAATTTTTCAAAAGTTTTTAACAATAATTAATTTTCTAATCACCGTCATCAAAAATATCTTAAATTCTCACTAATCTGTGGTTAATAAAAAATGGTAAACGTGATAAATCCGTAACGTCACATATACGCCAAACCGAGATTGAGCCGAGATCTCACGATCGCGCGTGCTTCGGGTCGGCCCTGCATGGATCATTTTATTAGTGTTTACCGCCCGGCGACGAATAGAAAACGGACCTGACCTCACAGTGATCGAGTGTGTACCATGACCTTGACCCCGTCGATCCGATCCGCGATCTCCTAATCGCCGGTCGACGACAGTCGACCGCACATTCAATCAAGAGCGGCGGCACGATTTCATCAGTGGGTGACATTGGCAACGATTGGCCGTGGACCACCAGAATGGAATTCGACAGAGTGATTCCGCTGGCGCCTAGGCCAATCATATTAATCTTCTAAGCCGCGACGATCGCGAATGTGGATCGACGTGGCGCAGAGAAAGGTCCTGGTCACGTATAGGATAAATAGCGAGGGAAGGATATAGAAGGGGGAATTGCGCCAGAAAAACATTGTCTGCCTGAGACTATGCTGTTGTAAATTAACCCCGCCATCTTGCCCGTGATGACTAACCTCATATAGCCTAACAATGGGTATCCTTGCAGGTGCCGTACTGCGCCCAATTGGTGAGCAATAGCGCGTGTTGTGTGCATCGGTAATCACGTCACTTCTACCTCACCTATAATCTCTACTACCTGCCTCTTCTCTTCTGTCTTTATTGTGTGCTGATTAATGTACTACGACTAACGGAGTGCTCGAGTGCTTTCTTAGACCCTTCTCCCCTACCTCTTCTCGTCTACTTACATAGTAATTCTGTCTTATTTTTTTATTAATTCAAATATTTTATCTTTCCTGCTGCTTTTCACTTTTTTGAAGTTTCTATATTTCGCACCTTTGCTTGATATACTTGTTAATAGTTTTTCTTCTACTAATTCTTTTCTTCTTTTTCACATTCTACTTATTAGGACCACTATCAGTACTATCACTACGTTAATCGCCGCACGTTGATTACTATCCATACAGCACAGAAGCTTACACTAAAAAAAATTTCTGATTAAAATTGAACGAATCAGAATGTTCTGGTTAAATTTACTAGAATTCTAGTTGAGATAATCGGAATTCTGATCAATACAATATTTCTGATAAAATCTACTAAAATTCTTATTTTTATCGGAATAATTATATCAATCAGAATTCTAATTATTTCAACTAGAATTCTAATAAATTTAACCAGACTTAACCAGAAAATTCCGATTCGTTCATTTTTCATCAGAATTACCATTTAATCCAATCAGACCATTTCTTTTCAATATACGGAAACATTGCTACAACATTTTCAATATTATACTGCAATATTGGAACGTTGCAATATTGCTGGAATGATCTGTGCTGTATGGGCAGAAGCTTTATCACTATTCGACAATGTTAAAGAATATATAAATATATCACAAGCACAGGGCATGTGCATTTGGTCGTATTTGAAGGAAAGTGTTCTCGACGTGACGTTGACAATCTTCTAGATTTAAGAGCGTAGTAAATTTGGAAATTAATTCGACAGAATCCATGATATTCAGATATTCATTAAAAATTACTGACTGTTCGACATTTGGCAGTTATGAATTATTACATCATTGTATTGGGTCTTATCTTATAATTAACTTTTATTTATCTAATAATTAACTTTTATTATCCCAATTATATAGACGATTGATTAACACGATGCCCATTCGTTTGCATTCGCATTTCTGCTCTTAATCTGAAGCTCTTTATTTGAAATATTGTATTTACATTACCAAAAATAACGTCTGCACGAAATAATTTGCATGTTTTTTATCGTTCAGTATCGTGCACTTTATACAATTTATCGTGCACAATAAATTCGTCGACGGATCGAACGAGAATATTATCTTACCTCGGCATATTATCTTATCTCATCCGTGGAAAGATCGATTGCACGTTTTCGAAATTTGCATGCGTTGACACAAACATATTTTATTTCCTCTTCCCATGTCGCGCACTACTTCCTCTCACTTTTCTCTTTTTCACCTTTTTTTTTTATTTACGCACACTCCGAGACGCACGGTCGTTCATGCAAAAAGATAAAAGAGATAAAGGCGATTTCGGTCGACAGATCTTTCTCATGTCGATCGAGGAGCATGGCGCACGGGGTGGCAGACACGTGTAAGGGTGCAGCCACAACAGAAGAAATTAGGAATAAGGAATAACGATTTCAACACTGAAAAAGATTTCTGATTGAAAATGGACGAATCAGAAATTTCTGATTAAATTTATTAGAATATTTCTGGTAAAATCTTGTATAATTCTTATTTTTATCAGAATAATTATATTAATCAGAATTCTAGTTATCTCAACTAATAATCAGAATTCTAATAAACTTAACCAGAAAATTCATCCATTTTCTGCAGAATTACTATCAGAATTATTTTACAGACCATTACAGACCATTTTTCTCAGTGAATCTATCTTCAGAAATCGGAATACATAGTTTCTGATAGGTCGAAATTATTTCTTATTCCTGATTTCTTATTCCTTTTATTGTGGCTACACTCTACATATATATATATATATATATTCACACACGCGCGCGCGCACGTACACATGTGCACACAACACATATACAGACTGCGTCTTGGATTCGCGATTATGTTTGTTTGTACGTCTCTCTCTTTCTTCTTTTTTTTTATTGTTTAAAAGAGTCGTTGTCGCACCTAAGCCTCCACTGCACCCTCCTCTGATCTGCATTCGAGATTCGGTAGAAGCACCAAGAGATCTCTTTCTTTCTCTGTATCGACTTATCAAGCATCGATTCTGGCAAGATAAAAGTGACTCGCACAAAGATGCAAAATGTGAACAATCAAAGGATAGCATAGAATCAAGCTATAATACGTAAAAGAATTAATTTTATGGCGAATTCGATAAAGCACTAATGCACATTGATGCGTATTAGAGTTGTTGTTTTGCACTTATTTAATTTGAATATAAAAATGAAATGTAAATATTATGCAAATATTTCAATTTCTATATTTATTTATTAACATGTTTTTTTTATTTTATGTTATTTTGTGTACGATGGCTTTAATGTGTATCAGTGCGCACTGAGTGCATCCAATCGAATTCGTTATTAGATTTTCTATTAGATTTTAAATGAAATTCCGTCACCAAAATACATTTGAGAGAGAGTTGTAGAATATTGTTTTATATTAATGAGCGTCATGCAAGTATTGTGTACACATATGTATGTGTCATAAAAGTATCCTGCCAGGATCGTAGCGGAAAGTAGTGGAAACTTAGAGATTTGTCGCCGGGTATCAAAGACATACTATGGAAATTCATTGTTTTGTCCCCTTTCGAATGTCAGCATGAGTGTCCTTACAGTTATTGTAATTGTGATCATGACCACTTATAAATCGTCTTCTTAACTGAGAGAAAAGGACGCCGCCAGTGCGGGTGCGAGGAACGTCGCAAGGAAAGTTTCAAGGGAAGTAAAGCGGGGGTCGATTCTTGCACGTTGGTTTATTATCTCGCCACGGCGGAACTGATGCGGTATTGTTCTACGAAACAATGAATTACATACTATGGACAAGTACCTGCCTCACTACAGGTTGGAAAGTCTTGGTGCATTGAGTAATCGATTGATAGTTAACCCATTTGTTAACGTCGTATTACGTAGAAAAATATAAAAGATTTCGTTATATTATTGTATTTTAATCCATTTATTATTAAAATAAAAATTCTTTAATATATACATAACAAGAACACAAAGTACGTTAAATTATGTCATTTATGAGCAAAAAATTGACAATAATCTAATTGATGAATTTCTAATATTATAAAAGGTACAAGAAATGGGTTAATTATGTAACTTCTACTACGATTCAAACATTTTCTCTCTATAAATATTAGAATAGCAAAAATGTCTTTTTTTAATGAAATAATAAATTAATATAAGACGCCATGATATTCTATTACTGTGCAAAGAATAACTCTATATAGTAGTTAAGAAATATTCATTTTTGTTCGGAGCACACGATCGGTTCACGATCGCAAAGCAATTTCATACTCATATCATTTCGTATATTTGCATTTTTCACTTTCAATATATCATTTTTACTACGGTACCAGTTCTCTCATGAATCATGCTGGCCAAGACTTTCCAATCCCGAATTGACAAACCATGTCAATAATTATGAACAAAAAATTCTCTCCGCCGTGGCTAACCCAGTCTCCCACAAACCTCTTCGTAGGACGGGCAGCTTTGCTGCAGCTACGATTATGGCTGCGCTGGCGATTTGGGCAACGACAAACAGCAACGTTCTTCAATCGCTGTTCCTGAGCCTCTCATACGCCATCCACCGGACCATGCGGTCCAGTCGCTGGTCAACGGTGCACCGGAAGCAGCTCTACCAGCAGCGGTCACTGGCACACCCGGCACCACACGCACCATCACCACTTCCTCCATCGCGAGCACTACTTCTCCTGTCTCGTCGCCCTCGCACTACTCGTCATCCTCCAGCATCAGCAACGACAACCCTCACAATCTCAGGCAAGATCACGCAACGGGCTCGCACATTTTGTCGCGAGTCCAGCAAAGAGACATGGCCTATCATGCCATCAGATCGCAACAATACCAGCAACAAGCGTCGACCACGAGACACCAGCAGTTCATTGCAGGCTCGACGACGTCGTCGACGGCATCAGAACGGTCCGCGGTGCCGTCGACGACGACGACGACGACGACGACGACGACGACGACAAGAACGCCGCCCGCGACGTCCATCGGCGGTAGACCAACGTTGCTGCGACGCGGCCAGTCATCGAATATCATCAATCATCACAGCGGTGCCGCCTCCACTTTTTCCTCTTCCTCGTCGTCATCATCATCGACTCTCTCTGTGGTCTTGGCAACCTCAACGATCGAGGAGCCCGCTCTACCGCCCGCGAGCATCCCCGTGCAAAGTTCCATCCGCCAGCTGGTCGGTCGCCGTCGCAAGGACAGCAGGAAGTCCATTGTCCTTGACAGCGCTACTTGAGGGCCGTGGATCTAGAGGAAGATAGAAAAGAACGAACGCAACACATTTGGCAAGGCATTCCAGAAGGGAAACTCGAAGGATCTCCCATAGTTATCCGACGCACGTTGCCTGTCTATTACATTGTCGGCAAAAAAGGGGAAATGAGATCGATAGTTAGCGAAAAGGAGGTACGGGATCATTAGTGATGTAGGCGATATTTGCGGAGGATCGGTGCCACGAGGAAGACTTGTTCCTCTTTCTGGAACCTGTTTTAGGAATTCGTCTGGCATTTCCGAGATCAACGCATCGTCAATGGAGCTAAATCGACGATCGCATCACTGACCTTGATCCTAGTCCAGCTAGATTCTAGGTTCTCATGCTAAGATCGAAGTCGCTGATACTGTCAAGTTCGTGTTGTTTGCGATCGAGTCGTTTGCGATCGAGTCGTTTGCGGGTGACCTAGTCGCTATCGACATCCGAACAGCCGCAGGCCGGGTTTATGGCTGAGAGCGTGTACGCGTCCAGGACGTTCGCTTTTCTGCTTGTATTGCTCGCTCGAGCTGATGACCTTCGCCTTTGGTCGCCCTCGCCGGATGAACGTTGAGATGCTACTCATTCTTCGAGAGATAATCGGTGCGGAAATGACTTTCAAGATCAACATAAAGGATTTACGCACGATGATCAGCTTGCAAATTTAAATATAATAAATATGCAATAAGTATTGAATACATCATGTGGTTCTCTATTGAATCAAAAATGCAGAGTAATCTGAATTGATTCCATTTGTAAATTTTGGCTAACAGCGATATTACCTGGATATTAACTTCTTACAAAATTTGTTTACGCCTCTTAGAATACATTACAAATAACAGTATAACAAAAGAACTTTGTATTGTTGATACGAATAAATTAGAATTAATAAGTAAAGTATTTACATAAGAGTAAATAAGAGTTCACACATCAGAGAGTTGAAAGCTATATATATTTTTTGTGAACTTCATAAGTAACGTAATATGAAATTTAAAAACGAATAAAATTTGCTTATAAATCAATTATTTTCTTCTTACACAACTATTAACTGCAACAATTGCAATATTGTTAGTGAAACTTACGGGATTGATATTGGTTATTTAATTTGCGAATAAAAAATATTGCATAATTTGCAATTCACACATTTTCACGATTCGATCATAAACATTGTACCATCAAATTTTCACATAATCATCAAGATTGTGCATAAGCGCAATAAATAATTATGTAATGATATGAGTATCAAATAAGTATCATAAAATAATTGCGTGTAGCCAGAAAATTTCTAAATACTCCAAGCAGAAATATCTCGAATTCACACGAATTGATAGATTTGTAGTAACTATTTAATGATGTTGATTTTCGGCACCGATTGTCGATCGAAACTGTGTCACGCGTCCTCCGTGGATCGAGCATCATTGAGCGAACCGAGGGCGCTGATTCGCTTTTGCAGAAGAAGCTCCTTTTGCGTATTTGATTGAACAAGTAGCGCACAATATTTGGGCCTTATAAAGTAAATTGTTGATGTTCCGCTAAACCACATAAACATTTGTATGTATGTACGTAAACGACGGCAAAGCAGGGACAATATATATGTTTGTCGTAAGGAATTGATCCCCGACGGAGGGGAGGACACACAGAGTGATGTATATTATATGTATATATTTTATATATATATATATATATATATTATGTATTATATATATATATATATATATATGTATATATATATAATTATATATATATATATATACATACAATATACATATAAAAAAAGTAAACCGTATGTATTATATTATACCATGTACTATATATGAGTAATTCCCGCGAATTGAAACTGAACGCACCAACTGTCAATCGTCAATACCGATGACAATGCGGGTGACTCTATTACGCTAGAAATATCCATTATGGAGGATCATATCTCGTGACAATATAAAGCGATATGAGGCCCCGGAACATATACAATCATCGTAGCGTGCGTATCCGGCGATAAAAATAGTTACGCTTGTGTGAAAGAGTACGTTTAAGGATAATAGGTAGACGCGATCCTTAAACTCGAAGAGAATTCAGTCTATCTCCTAAGAATTCGGTTCGATCCGATTCCCATGTTATCCTTAGTCATCCTGCAGAAGGCAGACTTATGCTCGATTCACGGCTGTCGAATGAGGTGTCGGAATGCGCCACCGAGAGACAGTGGCTTTATAACTCAGTGTGGCAATAAAAGATTTAACATCATTACGTGGCAATCGTTCATCATTTAAGATGCCGAATGAAGAGTGGTAAGTAACAATTAAATAAACGGTTCGATTCTTATATGACAATTGTAAAACAATTTCTGCGGAATGCAATTAATGTCAATTGAAAAAGCGAATTTTGTAGATGTATTGCATACTGTAGTTAAAAGGTCGTATTGAAGAAGATCAGATCCTTCCTGCCCTCAGACGAGGTCAAAATCAAATATGTCCGTTACTCCGACGGAAGGCTAAGCTAGACTTTTACTACGTGCATTTTGCGACCTATGAAATGTGCGGAATTGACGGATTTTAACCTCTTGTCTGCGCTGGATAATTAAGCTCTCTCGGTGCTAAGTTTCGCAGAAAGACTGCCGTTCTTCAGCATTTCACCCGTTCGCAAACTGTGCATTTGTAATAGAATTGGTTCTTGCAGAGTTAAACGTAAAGTAATTTTCGTAGCAAAACGCGCGTGCGTGAATTAAATTCACGATATAGATATACGATAAATATTCCCCTGAAAACTTAATTTGTTATCACTATTTATTTAATATAACGAATTAATGATAATTATAGAAAGTATCGAGTTTCTGAAAATATCATTTACGTTCTCTTTTTTCTTTCAGCAATTCGTCATTAATATGTTATCGACTGCCGCATCATTTTTACGCATTCACAGATCTCAGAGCAATCAAAATCCGTCAGAGCCCTAAACACGGACATCCACGATTCGCATCGAACGCGTAAACGCGAGTTGATTGTTTACGTCGTCATAGACACTATCTAATAGACATTCGGAATTATTACATGATTTGAGCGTAGCGCCGAATAATAATTAACCAGAACCAGAAGTTAAGCATTTGCAACTCGTCTATGAGCAATAGCCTAAGCGATGTTTATGAATTATAATCGAGATAATCGAGGACGCGAGAGCAGATGAGATACGACACTTGGCCCACCTAATTTTAGGGATTACGTCTTAGTCGTAATGAAGAAGGGCCTAGCTAAACGTAATCATTCAACTCCGAGCGATGCATGGGAAAAATTACCAATTTTTTCACCGTGCCAATTATAAGGTCTCCTGTTATGTCAGTCAGATATCGGACGATGAACGTACCGGCTGGCTTGATTCTTTATCTCGCTCAACCCAACATGACCACTATGACTACATTCCTCCTTGACTAACAATAAATAGGCACTAATGAGAGAAACATATATATATATATATATATATATATTATAAATAAATAAATAAATAAATAAATGAATATGCATATACGGAGTGACTCTGCCGTTTCTTTTATTCGCGAATTCTTTCATCGATTTAAAAAACTTCTATATATTTACTATTACATTTTCAATAAAAAAATATTGTTAAAGTAAAAAATATTAATGTAACAAAAAATATTCATACATTATAAACAAAAAATTTTTTCATCTTAGTTATTGTGATTTAAATAAAAACCTATTGAATTTATTATCAAAGATACGCTGAAAGAAGATGCAATAGAAAAGCAGGGCATCCTACATATATATATATTCATATTATTGTATATAAATATATACGGAACATACGGAGTACATGTACGAATGTACATGTATACATGGACATAACAGAGAGAGAAGTGACAAGAAGAAGAGAATTAATTCGTAATTAAGTAGAACTTTAATGAATCTCCAGGCGGCTATCAGTGTTCATAAAAAAGAGAAAAAAAGTTTCGCAGTGTCTGAGAACTCAACGTAATTGTTCGTTCAATGTGCAATAATTTAATAGTAACACCGCTTAATTTGTAACCGACTAATTAAATCGAAGCGATGCCATCGCATTTCTTCGTGGCCGGACGGACAATTATATATGAGGAGAAGAAAAAAAGATAAAGATCGAAAAATGCGTCGACATTATTTCTCTGGCTCGAATTTGTCAGCTCTACGATTTGCGATGAAATAATCGCACATTACAATATTTATCCAAAGAATATTTTTTAAAAATATAAAGAAGCGCTTAATCAAATTTCTGTCAACTACGTTACTCATGACAATACGAAACAATACGAACAATATTGACAGTATCTTTAGAATTTTAAAAAATACTGCCAATTTGGAATACTATTTTATCATTATCTTGTTGTAAAACAATGTGCGTACAACTATTAGTACAGATTCTGATTACTTAAATACATATATTTTAAATTATTAAATCGAGTTTACTTCGCGAAAATTAATAGGAACTATTATTTGTCACAAGTTTTTCGTCAATGTTCAATATTTTAATAAATAGGATTTTTGTGCAGAATAAAGAGAACAATTTTTTATTTATATCTTAGAATTTATTTATATGTTGAAAAATTTAACTTATTGTTAATTTATCATTTTATCAAAATATTTTATTTATTTCGATGCAAAAGAATGTTCAATATTTAAACTTTTTATTTTATCTTTTATTTTGTAGCATTTAAACATATACTGAAGATTTTGCGTTCTCTATGTAATTTTTATGATTTGCGATATTATTGCAGAATCAGAACTAATTAAAAATTAAAAATATAATCTGAGAACTGTAACAAGTCCAACTAGTATTCTTGATTAATTTGCTTGATTTCTTGCATTACTTACGATTTGATTGATGAATTTTTGTTTGTGTTCTGTGTTCTTCTTGTACTCTCTAAACCATCTACTTCGCTAGGCTCTTGCTAGTTCTAGTTGATTTATTATTATCCAATCAATCAGCTACTTACCTATAAAACAATCACAAAACAATTGTAAATAACTTATGAAATTGAAGTTCAAGTTGTCTTTAAGAAAAATGTCACATTTTACAATTATATATATTTATCTTACAACTACAATATTTTCGTAATTTACAAAGTTAACAAAATTACGGAGATATTTGCAATTTCCGAAAGAAAAAGGAGAAGAGACAATGCGCGATTATGATGAGATCGGACAAAACGGGGAGAAATTCGAGCTGAGAAAATATGAATGACGTCAAACGATACACGAGACACACATAGACATGAAAAACTAGAGATAACCCATTATGTCTCAAAATCAAATTCTTTCAGAATTAAAATAGTCAATAGAAAATTGATAGATTTGTCAGTAGAACAAGATAGTGTCACTCTTTTCAAACACTCCCGTGTAAGATTTGCATCAAATTTTTTTCAATCAGATAATTCAAGATGCATTAAGATCATTTAATTATTCTAATGAAATAAATGATAGAATGAAAAATAACAGAGTTATTTGGTTTAATTCTTCTTCGTTCTTGTTTTATATATTAAATAACAGCGGAAACTATTAAAACAACTTAACTATTAAATTAACGAGATAACTGACCGTATTGCAAAATCTCACGAACTTTTATCAGACTTTATTAACATATTACATGATGGGATATAACGGGTTATGCTCTGCGCCTTAAGCACTTCGTACATACGCATGAGCAACATAGGGTGAAGACGCGAATACGCCGATCTGTTGAAAAAGAAGAATTAGGCTAGCAGGAAAAATGAGAAGAATAATAGTATAATAATAATTATAATAATATAATAACATTATTAATATATTATTAATAATAACATAACAATAACAATAAATAACGCTGTTACTCTGATTGTATATAGTTCTGTAATGTTATATATAGTACCATATAGGAACGACAAATATACTATAATTAATTAAATACACGACACACACCGTACACCAGGGCGCGCACCTGCGCGAAATAATCGATATAAACGGATAATTGTATCTTAGTTATTTACAACCAAGATAAAAAAAGAAATTGAATCGTACGAATTTACGTACGGAGTAAATGATGGGAAAAAGGGAGGATAGTCGAAGAGTTAAAAAATAATGTTGTTCGCGTTGCGACATTTTCTACAAAAATCGTTTTCTTTTCGGTGAAATATTTTCAATTTGAACGGCGCGATATGCATGAATGTAGTCGATGCTTATCGCGAAGGGCATAGGTAAATCCAAATTAAAAATCCATTTCGTGTTGCTCTTGCTAGTGAACTGTTATTCAAAAAAATTTACGTTTCAAGTAACTATTAATAATATAATCGATTTCGTAGAATTTCCGTTGAGATACAATTGATATTTCGCAGAATTTTTCTGCCATTATTATTTGAATATTTACGAGTAGATGGTGGTACAATTATAATCTTACGTTCTGTTAGAAATTTGTAACATTATAGTTTGCTTAATTATTATTTTATCATATCATCTGACTGCGCAATCAGTTTTCTTCATATCATTGACATATAATTAAGCATTAAGAAATGTAATTTATTAAACATATCAAATAAGTTATTCTACAATACGAATTTAATATCTTAAGAAATTAACTTTTTAATATTATAATTGGCTTTTATATTGCGATTTTATTTCGTTTAAATATTTTATTGTTATCTTCCCTCCAAGTAAATGCTAATTACAGAGAAAAAAATTTTTATTCTTTTGCCCTATGCCCTTCGAATAGTATTCAATTGTCTACAACGTAAGTAGACATGTGACTTAATTATTATCAACATATATGTAAGTATAAATGATAAATCATTTTCGAAACGTCAACATTTATCGATAAATGATAATTGACGATGGAGAACAATTACATGATTAGTGCTGCATACTTTATAAAGTCAATAAGTAACACAGAGATTGAACTCTTGTTTTAAAAAACGTGCATTTGAATTAAACAAAACAGCTTTATTCCATGAAATACAAGGGAAAGAAAATCTCGCCGCCAAGACAAAAAGAGACATAAAAACCTTTTGTACGATTTCGAGATCTCCTTTGTATATAATAATTAATCAAAAACAAATTTTGTGAAAATTATATGTGCACAATCAACAGTTGTTAAACGGTGGTAATTATTTCGATTTGTCTACAGGTATGGATGTAATTATTTGAAGAAAAAAGAAATTACTACATTATATCACAAAAATAATTAAATCATCGATGTAAAATATTCAAAAGTTTAAAAACATCAATCAAACGTTCGAGTCAATTCTATATAACAAATAAATAATTTTGATTGTAAACATACGTATACCGAATATTGACCTCACATAATGAGAATTACACTTGAGAATATGTCGGCCTCTTCAGATTAGCAATTTGTAAATTCATTTAGTAAGGTGATATTTTTAGAGAGATAAATCAGGTAGATAGGTCGATAGATAAATCGGTATCTAAAATCAGAACGGCGATAGACAGAGTCAGACTCGCGTATCATAGTGAATTTCTATGTACATAACGTTCATTATCGCATATCTCGGAGCTTAACCCCTTAAACGGACTTGACAAGTATGCTCTTCGCGAACTCAACACTGCATTATGTAAAGAGTCAATAAAATCGTTCCCAAAATTCCTCAATCTACACGAATACGTTTTACATAAAATAATCTTTAGCCGTAGCCTAATCAATGACATAAATATCAAACGATGAAAATATTTTACTAATCGGTCCACTTTGGAAGCTGGACGGAAATATAACAAAGACAGGCTTTCCCTCGAGGATTAATAATAATCAGCTTCAGATGTGAATAGAGAGGATGTGAATAGAAAATTTCAAGGAGAAAATGATCCGTTCGATTTTCACCTTACGGTGATGAACTCGAGTCATTTGTGCAACCTAGTGAAAGCTTTACGTGTGCCTCATATGATCAACATTACTGTGCAAATAATATTACCATGATTATGAAATAAGCTCTATTCAATTGGTAACACCCTCGATAGTCAAGATTGTCAAGACTGTTAAGCATTAACAGTAATCGAAAGCGTTCGGAATTTCGTAGGTCTATTTAATATTGAAAGATACTGTTACGTTTGATTATAATAGTATGTCTAATCAATACCACAAATAACTACTACAACGACTACCAGTAAGCTCTTATTATGGAATACGAAAAGATCAACTATCGAGAACGATTATACTATTCCTCGTTCACTTTTTTATCACTTTCGCATTGTCTAAGAATCAGAAAATCGATGGAAATTGTTCTTATTATCCTGACGAAGTGGGAAATGATCGTGTCTTCTATTATACGGAAAGACTACTAACAAGGAACTATCTAATTTTGTCCAATTTTTTTTCTCAAAATATGTTATTAAACATTTAAATCTGAGAGATTCCGTATTTCTTATTGATGCGTAATTTAAAAGATGAAACAACCTTCTAAAACTTCGAAGCTAAAATCTTTTGACATTTTCGAATTTATTTATTATATTAAAAAATTTTGAATTAAAATTTAATTGATATTTAAGCTAATACAAGCTCTAGTTTGTTATTTTAATTAGCTTTTGTGCCGAAAAGTAAAAAGAAATAGTAAAATTATTCCATGCTTACTTTTAATTTTGATCTCCCCGTTCTTTCAAAATTATTTAAACCTTATTAGAAAAATATAAATTATAGTATCTTTTTTTAATCAGTCATGTAAGAATTGATCTATTATATATTTTTCTTTTTAAAAATAGGTTATTGTAAGATGATATTCTGTAAATTACTCTAAAAAAATTCTAATACGATATTGTATAATGCCCAATTTCTTCATCACTAGATAATCCAAGAGATAGAGTGCAATAGAGATATCTCCTGCATAACGATTATCCGCAACTTATTTGGAAGTGAAGAAATTGAGCATAAATGTTTCTGTTGAAGCAGTGATAAAAGCTATAAGAGCGGCGATAAAAACTAATAAAAAAATCTATATTTTTCTTCGATATATTTATAATGGAATTGTAATAACAGCATTTCTATCTGTTAACTAAAGTATTGGATCAGTGTAAAAATTCGTGCCCGATTTATTATTTAAAGTTCAAAACAGCTGCAATTTTATTAGAAATAAACAAAATTTAAATTTAAAAAAAGGGTTTTAAGGCTTGAAATCTCTACTTTCGAATGGTTATTATATTTTTTGAGTTTGTGTGAGTTTTGTAATTTTTACATATAGAAAACTACGAGCTGAAAAAAATAAAAATTTTCGACTCTCTATCGTGTTTTTTAAAAATGTTCCTTCGATTTTTTGTTACTGAATTGTTGCAAATTAAATAAAATGAATATTTTGACTTTGATTGCTTACAACTTTATCAAAACACACAATTTATCAAACATCATAATTTAAAAAAATAGATTCTAGAAAACTTAAATTCTCTCATCAGATAAAGTTAAGATTTAGATTTTATTTTATTTTTAACAAAAATAGCAGCTGTTTGAAGTTTGAATAATAAATCGGGCACGAATTTTTGCACTGATCCAATATTATTCTCGAAAATAAGTGATTTAGAAAAAGAATTACTATTATCTTTAAATATTAAGTGCTGGAAAATGTTTGTGAATAACACCGTCAAAATTTTTAAATTTTTATTTCTGACTATTTCATTCCTAAAGTCGAACGTTGCGCATTACACAAATAGTAATAAAATGAGGAGTAAGAATCACAATAAACATGAACACTACAATATTACAATTTCAAATCCAAAACTAATTTTTAACAGTTATATGCTTCAAAAAGTATCTGCAATAATATCTTACATAATGAGAAAAATTACAACTAGTAGATAGACATAATATTTGATAAGATATACAGAACATTGACGTCTTTACGCAAACACATTCAGCGTTTTGTAATATTGAAAGTTTGAAGATAATAATAATTCTTCTCCTAAGAGTCACTCATTTGTTTAAACAATTTATCTTAATTAACAGATCAAGAAAAGAAATATACTACAACTTTATTACAAACACATCAAAGTAAGATATATTTAATTAGTTTTTATTACCGCTCTTATCAACAATCTTATAGCTCTTATCACTGCTCTAAAACAAATGTGCATTCTAAGATATCAAATATAAAAATCATTGATGATATAATGAGACTCTTTTTTATTAAAAATAGCTTCTTAAGTATTTATTTTTTTTAACTGTATTAAAATCCATTTTAATTTTTATTCTATTTTTTAAAATGATTTTATTATGACCGAAGACAATTAAATCAAGTCGAAACGTCTCGTTATATCATTATTGATTATTTTAATAAATTTGATTTTGTGATTTATTGCTATTAACTTTATTTTTTTCGCTTGATTATTGACCTTGATTTTATTTTAGTTACTTACACAAATCTTATTTTGTTAAAAAAAACTAAACAATAAGGAGTGTATAGATCAAATTGCAGGATGTTATTGCAAATTATATTTTATTTATCATTTAAATACATGTAAATCTTTCAACTATTATCCAGTCATCTTCAGTACAACAAATTGCTAGATACACATTAATTTACAAAAGTTAGATTAGATTATTGTGATAAATAGATAATTTGCAATAACAGTTTGGCCTATATGCTCCTTATTGTTTATTATTTTTGACGTTGAAAAAGCCAATTATCATACTTGTTTATTTTCGAAAGCAATGCTACAGTTATTATTCCATTCCTTATTTTTAATTTTTATTTCCCAGTTTTTTCTAAAATTAGTTAATTTTATTAGAAGAATATTATAGTATCTTTAATCAGCTCTATAAATTAATTGATTATAGTGATTGATTATATACTTTTCTTTCTAAATATAGAATATTGTAACAAGATAGCAATCACTATACAATAAAATCCATTATAATATTGTGTGTGTCTTGTGAATTATCAAATCTAATGAAATAATTTATTACAGTGTTAAGTTAAAGAAAGTTGAAGAAACAAGTTTTAGGCGAAAATCGTATTATATTAGAAGAATCACTGAATTTATTTACGTATTATTTTTGAATAATTTTACATAATAATTAATTTCTTTACATTTGCAAACAAATAAATTATATATGTAAAACGAATTAATTTTATAATTAAAAATATTATAACTATTAAAATATAATATATTAAAAATATTATAATTATAAATATTATTTTTTTTAATAAAGTTAAAATATTTTTTTTTTAAACAAGTGGAATATTTTTTGTAAAAAACAAAATGAAAATTTTGTCATCACCATTTGATTTTATGATCAAACTGAAGCAACTCTGACTTAAAAATTAAAAGTTAACTCATTTGAAAATAATTGAATCATACGTTATTAACTTTTTAACTTTATTATTTAATTTCTGTCTTTTTTTAACTAGTTATCGTCCTCTATTAACAATTCAGTTAATGACATATTTCATAAATAGAAAAATTGGCGCTTAAATGATGTTCCTTGTTGATAGTAATTGGCATTATCATCACTGCCGGGTCTAATGCTGCTTATCGTGTTAATTTATATATCAGAATGTAAAGATCATTATTTTTCGGGGAAAACTCAAAAACAGATCATTGAAATATAATATTGTTTCCTGCATAAATATTCCATTATTCATGTTTCCTATCCAGAATAAAATTCGCAAATAAAATTATGTTTAAACATTTTCAATTTTTTATAAGTAATAATCAATATATACATATATACACAAATTGAGTATTCAAATTTCATATTAAATTATGATGATTTCTATACTCGCTACATAACAAGCTAAAGAGAAACAAAATTGATTATTCAGTAAAGATCATTGTTAACGCAATTGTGAAAATTAATAGTATCTCATATACCGAGTAGACATGATTATGGCCCTAAACGCGCAAACTTTATCAGTACTGATATTTAATTTTATTCGCTTATATAAAACTGAAACTATTTCAAATTTTGATATTTCTGTATTTTCAGTTCTTAAATTAAAATCTTCAGAATGCACATTTTGAAAAATTAACTTAATATTTATTATTAATTAAATATTTTAATAATATTTTAATTGCTAATTTAATATTTTAATTTAACAAGATAATCACATTTACATCTGTTAAGATAATGTTATTATGTAAATGTTAAAAATGCGTATATCTGCAATGTAACTGTCTAAACTTATGCGAAGATTAATGAATATATTCAGTACTAATTTTATGTAAATCAGTGATAAATTTTTGACCGATCGTTTTATTGTAATGTAATAAATTTAGATAATTTATTACATTATAATGTAATATGTTTAGATTAATAATATAACTTTATTTTAAAATATTAAGAAAAATCTGTCATGCGAACCTTCAAGAACAAATGGTGCGCGAATTGTGTTCTAGTCTGTACTACATCGAACATCGATTGTTGCCATCTTTATAAGACCATTGCGACGATTATCTATAATCATCATTATTGTGGATGACTATACAAATAAAAACAAAACAAAGATATACTAAAAAAAAGCTATGTCACTCTTGCACAGGTGCATTTCAATTCGATAATGTCGGCAAGAAAGAAAAAAAACTGACTTCATTCGAAAGTAAATCTAACATCTCGATAAATATAAAATTAAGCTTCAGCAAAAATATAATCAGAAAATTTGTTTTAGAAAAATTAGAGATATAAATAATTTCGAAAGAGTTAGATTAATAATTTTTCGTATAATCGAAACCAAAAACTAAAATATAAAAAAACTAAATTATACTGTCATCAATAATTATAACTTTAAGTTAAATTAATAATATTTAATTAAAGATAATTCGTAAATAATAATATATTTTCATTAGAGATTCAAGAATAATATAATATTCATAATTATAATTTGCAATTATAACGAGATGATTTTTACTTTTATAGATAACATTTGTCGGCCAATTATGGTTGACCTTGCCGACAATTCTCATATCATCAATGCAAGGCTTTATCAGTTAACCAATCTTAAGCCTTCTCCCTTCTCCCATCTCTCCTTATGTCGCGCGAGTCTCTTTGAATAAATAAAATGTCCTTGGCTAGCTCGGGATAGCCATTTTGCAAATTGCATTTACATAAAACTCGTAAAAATTATCGGGCTTGATGCGCATTGGAGAAGTAAATTTATTTAAAAAATATATAAATTATTGATTTTCACAAATCTAAAAGCGTGTCGTAATTGTCGCTAATAATTGAAAAAAATGATCGCCGATTTAAATTTAATACTAAACAGATGTAAAAAAATTATTATTTATCATCAGGAGTCTTTTCAGTTAATTTTTATTTTATCACTATCTTTTTATCGATTGCACATCAAATATACATTTTTTTTTAATGATAAAATACGATATATAGGAATTAATAGTAATTCAACATTATAATCACATTTGATAATACAATATGTTATTTATGGATATGATATATTGATATATTATATACTCTAATA
>NW_011627542.1:1408889-1465931 GCF_000204515.1 Acromyrmex echinatior | reverse complement strand
TATTTTATATAATATTTTTATACTCTAATATTTTAAAAAGACTTAAGGAAATATTCTACTTTATCATTTAATATATTTTTCTTTTATATATTTTGAATTATGTTAATATATTATCATTTTTAGAAATATATTAATAAAGGCCCTTTTGCTCGGATATCTTATTACAGAGAATAAAAGTGTCCAAGAAATATTTTACGAAATACACATCCGTCGATCACGGCGACGTTCTCACGCTTCCATGCTTGTTATGCGACGAATGTTTCTATGTACGTGTACAATGTTAACCTGATAGCCTGCGAATTGCTATACGACAAATCGCGCCATGTAGGAGTATAATAGGATTTATCTCTTGTCTAGTCAGGATTATAAATAAATAAATTTGTCATTTACTCATTTCACTCTTATTGCTGTGAATACGTAAGATACCTTTTCTTTTGTTCATCGAGAACCCAAACGAGCGGATGGAATTAATAATGATTTCCTGAAATGATGATGGGATTAATAATGAGTTCATAGATACGTCAAAAAACGAGGACGATAATTAAATGTATGATGCGATTGTCCATATTAATGTTATCATCGATTGCTATTATTATTACTTGTCATTATTATCAAATGCAAATTATTATGATTGCGATTATTATTATCTATTATTAGTTACTCACTACAGCTATATAATACCTTTGTAAATGAGAATCAAGACACACTGAGGGCTAGGGAAAAGAGAAACTTAATAAATTGAAATTCTATTAACCCAAAGGCGTTTGACTGTTATTTAAGTCTATTTATTTTATTCCCAACAGTGATGAAAAAACAAGAAAGATGAAGAAATAAAGAAAGAAAAAGTAAGTTGCACATTACGTAATTACAATTAAAACTATTGCTGAGATATAATATCCCATATCTTATAAAACATATTTTACGTCTTCAATGAAATGGATATTAATTTTACACCGGATACTGAAATCCATTTTCTAAAAATATAGAACGTATATAGACTAAAATAATATATATTATAAATCAACTAAATAATTTATTATTTAAGTGTTAATATTCGTTATTATTAATGTATAATAATAACTAATTAAAAATCTGCTGAACATATATTAAACATAATTCGATTATGTTAAAAAAATTTATTTTAAAAATTAAAAAGTTAAAAAAAAGATTAAAGGTTTACCTAATCGATTGTTTCTGATATATACTTAACATGTCAATGAAAACAGGTTTAAAATGTAACGATACATGATATATGACATTGGATTAGTATGTATTGTCGATTAAAAAATTATAAAGATTATGAAGAATTTAAAAGTATGAATTTAAAAATCTTCATGTAAAATAGATGTCGCAATACATTCGCTTTTGTGGTGACTATGTTAAGATGGAATATGTAAGCAGGAACGTGATCTATGCAAATCAATAGAAAATGAAAGTGAAAAAAATCATATATTGAGAAATTGTTTACATATAAATTGTAATAATAAATATACATTATAAATAATATTTTAAAGAATTTATTATAATTTTTATATAAACAATTTCTCAATATATAATCTTTTTCTGTTGATTTGCATAGATCACGTTCCTACTTACATATTCCATTTTACATAGTTCACCACAAAACATAGTTCACCACAAAACAGCGAATGTATTGCGATATCTATTTTAAGATCTCTTGAAGATCTTTAAATTCATAGTTTTATTTTTCAAATTCTTTATAATTTTATAAATAGATATTGTAATTAAATTTATAATTTATAATTAAATTTTAAAAATAACAAAAATCGACTATTTTCTATTAATTTGCATAGATCACGTAAGTTTCTGCTTACATATTCCATCTAATCTCCAAATCTAATCTCTAATAAATACTGTTGAAATTTTAATTTACTTCGATACTAAATTTATATTAATAAAATTGTATATACGTCTAATCCTATACTTTTCTTCGCACGTAATTCTAAATCTTTAGTTTAATAAATTAAATTTTCCAGATGTCTATTTCATCACGTTTTTTTGTATTCACAAATTCAAGAAATTTCAAACCATATTTTCTCAATTTCAAAAGATACTTTGAACATCATTTTTTTACATAACTATGCTTGATAATATACCTAAAAATGTATTTGTGATTAAAGATTTGCACTTAAGATTTGTCTCAATATATATATTATTGGTAGACAAATTTTATGATCAACTGTAAAAATCTAACGAGTAAAAAATTTTAATAAAAGATCGTAAATGTATAAGAAATTAATTTTATTCGTTATATCAACTATATTATTAGCGAAAAAAAGTAATCACTATAAACGTTATCATGAATATTTCAAAATTTACAAATCAAAATATCACAGTAACAAAGTTATCGAAAAAATAAGTTATAAAAGTATATTTTGTTCTGAATAGTAGTTTTTGAGGTATAATCTTAATTATAATTAATCAAAAATAAATATTTTTGACGACATGTTCAAGTAACATGCTATTCATAATTGAAGAGAAAAAAACCATGTTATTGTTGCAAATCGAAGACATAAAATCGACATCAAATGTCGAGGCTTTTTTAAATTATACCTTACCGCGAGATTGTAAAATTTATACATAAAATATATTTTTAATATATCTTTAATATATTTTTCTCACATTTTGTATCATAATAGTTTTATTCTAATAATTTCTTTATTTTATTTAAATTTACGATTTTTATTTTTTAAGTTGTATTTAGTGTGTAGTCATGTTCAATATTTTTAACGGCATTAATATACGTAAACATATGTAAAATCATATTAATATGGTTATCAAAAAATTTTAATAGTTTAATTTTATGGAGTTAAAATAAATAATGATCTTATAGAACTCAAATATATATTAAAAATCATTATGTACGACTATTTGGTACGACAAATAATAAATACTTTTATAATTTATTTTTCAAGAACTTTCTTGCGATTTTGATTCAAAAATTTCGGAACACCCTATATGTATACATTTATAGATAATGTTATTGATATAATGATAATAACGAATAAAATCTTACATCTCTCTCATATTATTATAATTTTTGTATACATTTTTCATTTACACAACACATACACACACACACACACAGAGAGAGTGCTTTACATCTTCTGTAGCATTCACAATTGGAGCATGCGCAAACTTGGCTTGGCTTAGCGAGATGATCATTGCTGACATCTGGAATATATATCTATATCGTGCGCACGTCACAGCGTGAGCACATAACGCAAAACCTCATTGCATATAAGTCTTATACGATGTTATTGCCCGTCTTCAACGATGTTATCGAAAATTAAACACTCAGTAATTCTTATTCGTTCCAAGCGGTATGATATTTCGATTAGATAGTGCGACAGATCAAGTCTTAAAAGTAGTCTCTGAGAAGTTAAATTTTAGGAAGTCTCATATTGCTGAAAAGATAGGATCTACTAGGTCCATAATATCGAAAAATTTTCAAGAAAATAATAGTGTTTCAAAATCATTTATAAAACAATCTACCATGTCTAAGACCAAGGACATTACCAAGCTGTCAACTGAACAATTGCAAAAGTTTCTAACATCCTTTGACATAGTGATGTGCGACATCGACGGTAAGCAATTAAAATTCTATTAGGTGTTGGAATTAATTCGTAGCGTTTTACAAGTGATGGGAAGTACTTTCATTAATGTATTTTTTAATGCTCATGTGAAATAAATAACATTCTTTCATTAAAAAACGCTACGAATTAATTCCAACACCTAATAATTTTCATAATTTTTAATAAATATGTGTATGTTATATGTGTGTGTTTTATGTGTGTAATTGTAAAAACATAAAATACATTTACGTTAATTTATAGCTACCGATTTTGAGAAAATTTAAAATTAAAAGACTAATTGTAAGAATTTTGAAGGATTATGGTTATTGATACACTGCAAAATTTAATATAGATATCATATACAGAACATTCCGAAATCCGCGAATCAAAACACCATAGCAAAAATGTTCTCTGAGAAAATAAATTGTAAAAATATTTGTCAATTTTCATTCCGAGCAGTAGTTTCTGAAATATAAAGATTCTAATTGGCCTATTATAAATTATGATTAAACCGTCATTTCTGTAAATGAGTCACGTATCAAAATTACTGCATGAAACAAAAATTTGCAAATACTTTTATAATTTGTTCCTTTTCGGAACAAAAAATAACATATATCTCTTTTATAAAACTTTATTTTTTTTATTTTTTCGAAACTTCTTATTTGTTTTGATTTGTAAATTTTAAGACACGCGCGTGCACACATACATACGCACACACATACATAAATATATGATATATGCATATATATATACATATACAGAATATTTCAGAAATAGTTGGCCAAACTCTAAGAGCATATTCCACTCATTGTAAGGATGAAAAAAATATCATATAAACATTCAGAAACACTTCCTTTCCAAGTTATAAACATTTCTTATTTAAATCGTACGTATTTATTATACATCGAACCGCATGCCTCGCTTCGACCTAATTTTTATTTATGGGAACATCTTGAGACCTCGTGTATGATACTCCTGTTGATACTGGAATCCTGTGGAAGTACTCCAAAATCGTATTATCGCTGAGTGTGAAAAAGATATGAAGTAAAATTTTTGAACGTCTTTGACAATCCATGTCGATGTGAAGCATGCATCGATGCGAAAGGAAATCGTTTCTAGCAATCTATATTTTCTGTAATGAAAATATAGACATAAGTATAAAATAAAATGTAGATATAAGTATAAAATAAATAAAATATAGATATAAGTATAAAATAAAAAAATGTTTATAACTTGGAAAGAAAGCATTTCCGTACCCATGTTTATATGATATTTTTTATTCTTATAAATGGAATAAAGTTTAGCTAACTATTTCTGAAATACCCTGTATATACGCACATATGTATATAAATATTAATGTGCATATAAATATATACACATGTGTATATAAATATTATAACATAAATATACAGGGTATATAAGAGTTAAATTTAAAAATTATAAAGCGTGAAAATTCTGACAACAAAAATATAATACTTTATAATTAATTAAACAAAAATAGATACATGTTTCGGTTTCACGATTGAGTCGAGTTTTTTGATATTTAACATCTTCGAAATCAAACGTTTATTGTGACATAGTTCTTGGTCTAAAATTTGGATATGTGTTCCAATCGAAATCATGTTTATATTGCAATCTATGTTCGGTTATTACTGATTGTAACAATACAATAAACAATACAATAATTCCAACGAATATGATTTTGATGTTCCATGATTCTTGTTTTTAATTATTTGCCCGTCTGTCCTATATATGATCACAATCATTACACATGATCTTGTAGACTACATTATTTTTGAAAAAATGTGATCTTTATGTACTTTAATGTACTTCTATAATTTGTTAGAACTATAAAAAAAAATCTTGATATCATCTCTATTAAATTTATTAAATTTTCTGTCAAAGAATAAAAGGCACAGTGAATTACGATGGAGCAACTGTTATATATCCTCTTTTTTTATCCGAATGATTCTGTAACGTTCTTCCTCTTCGTAGAATGCTTTTGACTGTTGTTTATTAATCAAAAATGAATTTAAGTATCATTAGTCATTCTGTAATAATATTTCGTTTATAAGTGTTAAATTTTTTGTGTGATATTCAGAATTAGAGAGAGAGAGAGAGAGAGAGAAAGAGAGAGAGAGCGAGTTCTACTATCAAATTAATGATTATCCTTTTTTTTTGAGAGATAAAATGATTGAAGAAAAAGTTTAGAAATCTCTCCGAAAAATTCGATTTATGATACCAATCGAAATTTAATTTTTTTCTCTTTAATTATAATTGTAATATCTAAAAAATTTAATGAGTCATCGCCTATTTTAAAAATAAATTAATTTTTAAAGAAGAAACAATAGCACATAAATCATCGATATATCGATAATAAAAGAGTACTTGATCATTAAATCATAATTTTTTAATTTGATTCTTATATGCCCTATATATTCTTTATATTTTTTGAAATTCATAATTCTTTGTCCTTGTCAATGTATATATTGTCAATGTATTATAATATAATAGTTTTACAAAGTAAATTTTTCAATAATTCTTGGTTTTTATTAATATTATGTACATATCTGTATCTGTGATTACATTTTCTCAGATTAAATAAATTAAATTATATAAATAATAAATAAAAAATTTTGCAAAATGTAATAATGTTCTCCAGGAGTTCTGTGGCAACTAAATAAACCAATTGAAGGTGCTTCGGAGTCTTTAAAAACATTGCAAAAGCTGGGAAAACAAATATATCTGATAACAAATAATAGCAGCAAGACATCAGATAATTTTTACAAAAGTCCTCAATGTATCAATTTAAATTTAAGTTCAGTAAGTATTTTAATTTAATTAAATCTTTATCACTTCATTATTATTTATTCGTATTACTTAATATTATATATATATATACATTTAAAATAAAGTTAAAAGACTTATTATTTACTCTAATAATAACAATTATACGAAAATACAAATTACAATTTTAAATCGTTTTGTTATATCACATTAAATTTTTTTTACAAAGAATAAAGTAGGATAAAGAGAACATACATAAAAATAAATTATTTGAAAGATTTATAAATAGTAAAAATAGTCATTAATAATTGAAAAAAAATTAGCTGAAAAAAGTATTAATGACAAACAAGTACGAGGCCTTTTTGCAATTTAAGATCAATGTCTTAAAATAGATACGTAGTCATGATTTTTTTTCCTCATACTGACAATGAAACTATTCTTACGCAAAATAAAGCATAAAAATTTATACTGAATATTTTTCAAAGAACGATAAAGGAATAATAAATACTTAAAAAATAGCTGATGATTTAAATTTTCAATTGAGAGGATGAGTGAAATAAAGATCTAATTACAAAATCTTCATTTAAAAAAAAATTAAAATAATTTACTATTTTTTTATTATACACAAATAAACTATAGTATCAAATGAATTTATGTAATGTCTTTAAAAAGTTACATGTTACTACTCCTCTAATCAATATTATATAAAAAAGCTAATCTCCGGAAAAAGGAAATCTCCTAAATATAATCGTGCTTTTATTCCGTTCACTCCCTTAATTATGTCTTAGCAGTGGCGTAACCTCAAAATTTGTACCTCAAAATTTGGGCCTTTTGAAGACTCTGTCATTGGAAAGAGTAGTTGTAATACATTTCCCTTAGTAATTAAATTAGGCTTAGGCAGTTTAAATATCATAAAATATAAAAATCTAATTATATACACAATATTTCTTTTAAATAAGAAAAAATACAGAAAGTGAATTACAAAATACATAATATCATAAAAGAAAAAAGTAACATCACAAATTACTACGAATAAGCAATGAATATTTAATTTTCTGTTTAAAATCACTAAGTGATTAACTTTTTAAATAGTAAATTGATTGAAGTAACTTGACACAACTCAAATATTTAAAATACAATATATTGATGTGGTACAATATGATGTGGTACAATATGATATGGTATAAGTAGTATGTAATAAGTAGGATGTTCATGCACTATTTCGTGCTACAAACGGACAATCGCTGCCAGTTGCGTGTGTGGCGATTGTCAATTCTCGTTTGGCGCGCGGCTGTTAAATGTAAGCATACATACACGCACACACATAGGTTTCTCCGCACAGGATTGTACATACATCCAAACATCAAATCTTAGCTTACTACAGCAGAATATCAAAAACAGAGCGGAACGTAAAATGCAACTGTAATACAAATTTGGAAAAATACAGAATTTTATTTTTAATTTAACTATCAAATAATACAATTAAAAAAAATATGAAATGAAAGAGCATAAAGAACCACAGCACAAGATGTAATTAGTGATATTTAATTATTCTTGCATTACGAATTACAATAAAAACATTAAACGTTTCGGCCACAATCTAGCCATCTTCAGTAAAATTAATAATATTCTTAAGACGCAGAGTTACATCAAGTTGGAATAAAATTCAACCGTCGTGTGTTATAATTATAAAAATCGTGTTTGCATCAATGCGACGCTGCTTCGTATAATAATGTTAGAACGTCAGAAGTCATATAGTGAAATGTGTAAAACGAGAATTTCCAGATTCTAATTTACAATAATTTATTTTATTATTAATATTTTTTAAAACGGAGTATAAAACATTACCTGTTTTACAGCAAAATAAATCGATGAATTTCAAGTATAATCATCGCACAGATAGAAATTTGTCGTGACATTATGTGTTGTTATTGGTCGTATCACATATTTTTCCGCTATTTATATCCATGAGTCAAATAGTTTAGAAAGTCTAGAATTATTTATTAAGTGCGAGAGAGATCTTTCTTTAGAAGAGGAAGATAAACATCAGGCAAACCTTCAGTATCACTTTGTTTATTGATCCCACTTATTTGGTTTTTAATATGTATCATTTCTGAAATTCTTCGTTTCAATGATTGTTCTGTATCTAAAATTTTAATGTTATTCCAATCAAACTCATGCATTTCATTCACACGGTGACGTGAAACAACTGATATCTCAGAAGTAGATTTCTTATACCAGTCTTGTGTTCTTTAATACGAATTTTTAATTTTCTCTTAGTTTGTTCCAACATACGACGATTCGCAATTAAAACAATTAATTTTATAAACTACCCCACAATGGTCATCCTTAAGCAAGGGATCTTTTCCTGTTTTTATAATTATATTTAATTTATTCATCGGTTTATAAGCTATATTAAAACCATGAATATATGCAAGTTTTTTGAATTTTTCAGAAACCTTGCTTAAATATGGTATCGCGAAAAATTTTTTCTTGTTGGAATCATATTCATTATTATTTACTTCGAGATTTTTTTCTGGATTAGTTCTAAACTTTTCCAAAGTTTTTATTCTATTGTTAATCGTCGAAAATACGAATTTGAGAGGATAGTCATTGTTGAGAAGAGTGCGAATTAATTCCGAACTGTTCTTTTCATGAAATTTGGGATGGGACAACATTAAAATTCTATCAATACAATTATACAAAAATGGAACTTTTTGGGGGATCTGGATAAATAAAGTGTTTTTCGATGGATTTTTATTTACTGAAAAAAGGAATCTGGCCAGAATTACTTCAGGATTCCTAGAAAGTTAAGGTTTAAATGTGCCAAAATTGGTATTTTTGGCCATATTTACCTTTTTTTGCAGCCAAAGTTTAAACTTTCTGTAAATTTTGTTTACAGCACTTTAAAGTACTATCTTATAACTATAAAATAAAATTATATTTATCACGATATAATTATATTACAATGCGTACTGTCAGAGATTATATTTCCACGTAATTATATTTCCAAATTTTTTTGAACAGGAACGTAATCACGCACTTTGACACCCTAACAATTCCGTGAAATTATTTATTTCTTATTATTATATTAGGTGCGCAACTAAGTTCTCGCTGTTATTTTGATAGCATTTTCAGCATTTTATATACTTATATTTTATACATTTATAAATAGTAGAGGAAAGCCCCCTATGAGACATTCACCTATTTCACCCTCTTTTCACCTATTTTCATTTTCTGCGCACACTGGCTGTGTTTGTTTGTATTTTAGAAACATTAAATGAAGTTTTTTAATTGCAATACTGATATACTTTGCGTTTTACTATTGATTTTTCGGGGCATCTCATATTAGGAGCACAATTTTTTGACTTTGCGATTTGCTCACTTTTTACATTTCTTTAATTTTCAAAAAAATGAAATTTGAATTAAATTTTACATAACATTATCTTACAGCTTATTAAATTCTCTTCCAAATGATTTGTTATTTTTTTTTAATTCTGCCTACAGACTTTCAGCATTTACTTAAAATATAACTCGATATCTCATAATATGGGCCTTTCTTCTAATAATCAAATTTTAATGTTTATTCAACTTAATGATTTATTATATACTGATTATATGAATCGTACTGTAATAAATATAAATTTATTTTATACAATAAATAAAAGATGATACTTTAAAGTGGCGTCAACGATATTAAAAAAAAATTTTCTTTAGCAGCAAAAAAAGTGATATATAAGTAAATATATATGATCAAAAATGCCAATTTTTGCACATTTAATCTCAATTTTTTCAGGACCCTGACGAAGTTAAGCCAATTCCACAGCTGGATTCATTTTCAGCGAACAAAAATTCATCGGAAAATACTTTTTTTATTCAGGTCCCAAAAAAGTGTTAAAGTGTGCAATTAGTCAAATAATTATATTTCAAATGATGACATTAATCGACCAAATATAAGAGATCTTGGTTTGCCTTAAATTAGCTCTAGAAAACAGCAGGACTAAATCGGCAGAATCAAATCGGATTTATTGGAATTTTTAATACTTATTTTGTATTAAATTGTAATAGTAATGACAATTTTGTACCGTATGCTATTTCGAAAAAAAAATCGTGGCGGAGCTAGCTTAACAGCACCACTGTTTACTTAGAAATGATACATAATATAGAATTGTTTTTGGCAGTACAAATTCAATCCTATTGATTTCTGATATTATTTTTCCTTTTTTCTTTTATTTTTAATTGGTTCAGTTAGCTTAATATTAAGCTAGCACCGCCACGATTTTCTTCGAAATGACACTCGGTACAAAATTATCATTACAATAATACAATTTAATACAAATGAGTACTAAAAATTCAGATAAGTCCGATTTAATTCTACTGATTTGGTCCTATAAGCTTTATAGAACTCCTTAAATTTTATCAGATAATTTCTGATAAACTTTTTTAGCGCTGACAGTAAAAATAGCACATGTTCAGTTTTTAAGAAAACCTCACAATCAAAGTTAAAATAAACATTTTACGTTATTTATATTTATACTTTTATATTATTTATTATTTTTTCGATATAAAGATCTGGAAAGACTTATAGAATGACGTCCGCCTAGCTGGCACCACCACTTAATCAAATCTTAATAAAAAAATTATGAAATAATGCACTATTTATGCGCTATTCATATCCGCAAACAAAAAAATTTTGCGTTCATTCCATATAGCCAAAAAAAATTTTGTGGGAAAATCGAAAATGCTTGGAAGTAGCGCATAAATAACGCATAAATCCTGTCTATTTGATTTTTCAAATCGATTGTTTTTAATGGGTGGGAGGGGAGGCTGACTAATTGCCTATTCAGCTTCCCCACAAAAATTTTTTTTTTTTAGCTAAACGGAATGAGCGCAAAATTTTTTGTTTGCGGATATGAATAGCACATAAATAGCGCATTATTTCATAATTTTTTCATTAAGATTTGATTAACTGGGAGGGGGAGGAGGCACATAGGCAGACGTTATAGAATGTTAAGGCAAATGGTATTGGATAGTGTAATTAAAAATTTGTAATTATATAAATTTGTAAAAATAAAATTAAGTTTCAAGGACCCCTTGAACCCAGGATCGCAGTCCCCTTTGTCCTCCCCCCCTCCCTCCTATAATTACGCCACTGTAATTTAGCAATAGAAGCTCTTCATATTACAAAAATAGACATACATATTAATATGCAGAACATAATATATCAAAATAATTAAGTAAAAAGCCTATAAAAAGTGTATAATTTATAAAATATTGAAATCGATATGTGACTGAAAAACAATTAATAATTAATTGCATTATATAGGACCATATAGTCAACCCCATAAAATCTATTATTTGGTATTTGAAGAAAATTGATTTCCGCGACGAAGCTTTTGCCATTGTTTCCAGTGCATGTCGGAAAAATTTTAAAGAGGCAGGAATACGATTAACGGAGCAAGTGAGTAAATAAACAAGTCATCATCTCACTTCTCTGTGAGATATTTGAATTGAATATGTTTCATACATGTAACATAAAAAATTAATCTATCTCTTTTTTAGGAATTCGACAATGTGTGAATTTATTTTCAATAAAAATTTATAGAGCATATAGATTAAATTAACTTTTTTATTTTGCAGCCAAATGTTTCAGAAACAAACCCATCTGCAACTGTAAAGGAGGTCTTGGATCGACCATCTGTTAAAGCTGTAATTGTTGATTTTGATGTGAATTGGAACTGGTCAATGTTAGCTTTGGCTATATCGTGTCTCGAACGTAAGGATGTACTGTATATAGCAGGACCAACAGACGAATGGTTCCAAATACAAGCATTCCCTCAAATTAAAATCATCGGTAAATATTATCGTTATTAAACAATAAAAAAATTGTTTATACAAATACTTATAATAATATATTATATTATTATCTTATTTATGTTTTGTTTTAGAATAGCATAAAGTAATGTAAATTAATAGAAAATGTTCTACATTAAAAAATGAAAGAATTTTAAAAATTCTTATATATATTAATTGGGCATTTTGTATTATATTATGTATTTATTATAAGAAAAAATTTGTAGGTAATGTCATACATACATATAATTGTTTTTCTGTTTATATGCAATATATTATATTGTTATCAATGTATAAATATAAATTCGTAATAGTCATATCATATATATATATTTCTGTTAAAAAATGATACTCTACATATAAAAATAAGATAAATACATAGAAAAATAATTATACGTATATATGACATTACCTACAAATTTTTTCTTATTATAATAAATACATAATATAATACAAAATGCCCAATTGATATATATAAGAATTTTTAAAATTCTTTCATTTTTTAATGTAAAATCTTTTCTATTAATTTACATTACTCTATGCTATTCTAAAACAAAACATAAGTATTCGCTCGTGTATATTCAAAGCAATATAATTTCATGAATCAATTCAAGGTGATTTAAAAAACGAGCAATTTTAGGTCTGTTTTCTGCGGCTGAACTAATGTACACCTGTGCAACTTAAAGTGAGATAGATATATGTTTATCAAAAACGAGAAAAAGTTCTAGAGTTCTAATAAAATTTAATACAGGAACAGGCTATTATTACATAAATAAAATTTACAATTGAATGGATCTGTTTGAACATATGTATTTAATTCAATAAATTTTAATTATAAATTTTATTAACCTAACAATATTGCTCGTTTTTTAAATTCTTAAATTGATTCGTGAAATCACTTTTATATTATATCACTTTATGTTGTTCCGTAAAATGCAACATATAATGTAACAATTTTTTGGAAGAATGGTGACACTCGAAATACAGAAGTGCCTCAACACTTTTGACACAAATATATGTTAATATATAAAAATTTAGCTCATGGTCTTGTCGATAGAACCGATTTATAACTTGATTTTATGTTTAAAAGATATAAAAAAGAGAATAAAACAATTTTAAAAAACTATAACATATAAAACGATTTAATATTATCGATACAGGCCCGCTATTTAAATTACGCAATTTACAAAAAAAATTATAAGAATTTTATTTTTGCATTTTTTTAATAAAATATATTTTTAGTTCATTTTTTTACATAGAAATAAGCCACAAAAATATATGAATAATGGGTCTTTTTTAAGCATCTAAATAAACCAAGTTTGTATCAATGATTTGATAAAATATTTAGTTTCTGAGAAATAAACAAATATTACTTTAGAGCCCGGTTTTTCATTAACTGGTTAAGCTTAACCTGATGTTTTATCCAAGCTTCATCTGTAATGATGTCAAAAATAAAGCTCATTGGATATATATATTGGATATAATACATCAGGTTAAGCCTACGAATTAACCAACTAATGAAAAATCGGATCTAGGAGATTATGTCAGTATCGGCGACTTTCCTCTAGACATTAAAATTTGTTTTAATTGACGTACACGTACACACACTAGAAGTGAGATACGGAGAAAAAAATATCATTTTCTCATCATCAGGTCCTGGACCATTGCTAAACGTTATCAGCGCACAGAGTGGAAGACAGCCGATTTTGTGTGCTAAACCTAGTCAAATCTTAAAAGATTATATTTTAGATAAATGCAACGTGACGAATCTGAAAAGATGTTTATTCATTGGTGACACGTAAGTAAAATTGTAGTAAAATATATTTCTGTTTACCTCAAAATATATTTATAATTATATTATAATCGCTAAAGTACAATATAACCAGTAGGAACATTCCATGAAAAAATATGTGTACGTACAGGTATCGCAGCATAGCTTATGTTTTGGACTAGAATGTCAGACGACAGAAACGAATATGTATGCATGACGACACAATGCTTGGCCTTTGCCATGTCTTTTTATTCCTTCTCATACCTTTTTCTCATTCCTTCTTGTGCTTTCTCCTATACACCTGCAACTTCGAATGGTTATAGGCATTTGTCTTTGTGTGTACAAACAACTTTACAAGTGTCTGTAGAGATAAGACACTTTCTATTATTTAGCTCTGACATTAAGATAACAAATGATCACTATACTGAAATCAAAAAGATCTATACGAAGTGTTTCTACTGGTTACACTGTGTCAAACTACAAATACATTATGTTGCATATAAAATTATATTAGATGTAGTAAAAACGTATCACGTGTAGAGATACAAATTACTAAAGCAATCTATTGAAAAAATAATGGATTTCTTTTTACTACACCTAATATTATTTAAATATTTACGATAAAAGAATATTTTATCAATTTGGAAATATAAACGTAGGGTTAATCAAGATATGAAGTTTGCTTCAATGTGCGGATTCATAAAACTTTTTGTCGGTACGGGATGTGATACATTGGAGCAGGCACAAAAAGAAGACGATGGCTGTCCGGACTACTATATTTCTAATTTAGGTCAACTATTTTCCGACTTAACGATCCAAAATGTTAATGTATCATCAATCTCAAAGATAGTTGATAGTTCATGCCCAGATAGAGAAAAAATTAATAATAAATGATAAATATAATCAGTCACTCAACTGATAATAATTATTATGTATAATTAATTAATATTGGAATATAATTAATTATATCATAAATCGCATTTTAAATAGTAGTTTTCGATCAATTTTATACATATATGTATTGTATAATATTAGGTGTTGGAATTAATTCGTAGCGTTTTACAAGTGATGGGAAGTACTTTCATTAATGTATTTTTTAATGCTCATGTGAAATAAATAACATTCTTTCATTAAAAACGCTACGAATTAATTCCAACACCTAATATATGACAGACATTAGAATATATTATTGTACTAAATATTATTGTATTGTATTAAATTTTACCATTATACCAAAATAATATTGTATGTCTGCCAAAATAATATTGTATATCTAGTTGATAATGCAAAATAATTAAGGGTAGAAGCGCAAAAATCCAAAATGCTTGAAAATAGTAGTACATAAATCAGAGAATTATTTTGCATAGTCAGAGTATTTAATGTTGCAATTTTAAACGACTTAGGGGTGAATATGGCTGTTCGCTCCAAAAGGGAAGTGCCTTAAGGTTGCAATGCAAAAATAAAAAATGCTTGGAAATAGTAGCGCATAAATCAGAGAATTATTATGCATAGTCAGAGTATTTAATTTTGCAATTTTAAACGACTTAGAGGTGAATATGATTGTTCGCTCCAAGAGGGAAATGTCTTAAGGGTTTCAGCGCAAAAATTGAAAATACTTGAAAGTAATAGTGCATAAATAGCGCATAAATCCTGTGTATTTGATTTTTCAAATCGATTGTTTTTAATGGGTGGGAGGGGAGGCTGACTGATTGTCTATTCAGCTTCCCCACAAAAATTTTTTTTTTAGCTAAACGGAATGAGCGCAAAATTTTTTGTTTGCGGATATGAATAGCGCATAAATAGCGCATTATTTCATAATTTTTTCATTAAGATTTGGTTAAGTGAGAAGGGAGGCAACTAGGCAAACGTTAATATTGTATATAAATTTTATCTTTTTTAACAATTAAAATTGAAAAAGACTCCAAAGATTAAATCAATAAAGAAGTATAAAGCCAATGAGAGCCGACAGTTGTACATGTGTAGTAAAAAATAATATATATGTCAATCACCAATTGCAGATGTTTTCGACCATAAGATTAGGTCCTCTTCAGTGTAACAATAACATTATCGGATAATGGACGTTGTAAAAAAAAATTCACATGCTCTCAAGACATAGTTATAATCACATCATTATAACAGATCATCATTAAGTATAATTTAAGTATAGTTTAAATGACTAAATTCTTGTTTTCCAGTTAACAAGTAAATAGAACAGACAAAATGAAATTCTCAATTTTGGATAATAGCCTAACGATAATTCATTGACGGTATTCGTTTATTTTTTTACAACATCAATTTGACTCCGATAATGTTATTGTTACATTGAAGAGAACTTAATCTTATAGTCGAAATGTCTGTAATTGGCGATTGATATATATATATTTTTGATTACACACGTACAACTATGTCGGCTCTCATTTGACTTTATTAATTTTATCTTTTTTGTGAACGAGCTTTACATGAGCGATTATTATTAAAATATTTATTAAAATATTTATCTTTTAATGCACGGTCCAGTAAGATTCTTATTGCTTATATTACGTGAATATATCGCCTGAAAGAAAGATATTGTTTCCATATACACTAATCATTACGAAGAATATTAAGGCCTCGATAGTCTAAAGGCTTAGTAATCTAAGACGCTTGTATGAAAAACAAGAAATTCCGATTTGACTCTGATAGCCGAGGTAATACTTTTCGCAATAAATTTATTTATAGTTTTGCAGTATATTAACATATTTTTACGGAATGCCTAATTGAGCATCAAATTATTGAAAATAGCTCAATTTAATTCTAATTATATTACTACAGTAGTTTAATTGCGTTTATAAGTTCGAAAAACCAATTTGGGGCTCCGTGCGAATGATTATAAATACAATATATATACATGTATATACGAGATCTGTCCTAAAAGTATCCGATTTTTGTCTGTATCATGAGAAGGAAGTATTTCGGAACAACGTCGCCTTCAAAGTAATTTCCTTCCGAAGCAATGACCTTCTGCCAATGATGCATCTACTAGCGAAAGCAATCCTGGAAGTCGTTTTTTGTGATAGTCAACTATCATCTAACTATCCCTCGCATTTCGCTTTATTTCCTCAGCATCGTCAAATCTTTTGCCCTTCAACGGATATTTAAACTTAAGAAATAACCAAAAGTAATACGGAGCTACCTGGACTGTACGGAGGTTGATGAAGTTAGACAATGCCATGTTTAGTCAAAAACTTCTGAATCAGGTGAAATGAATGAGCAGGTGCGTTATCGTTCAGTCATTGTGAAATGCGACGCTCACACAACTGCGTACCGTTGACTGAACAGCTGTTGGATCGCTTAATGAAGGTACTTCTAAAGATCTACCCTAAATACTGAAAACCTCAACTACTGTTTTCCACAATAGGATCCCCAAGGATAAAGATATACGCAGAGGTCGAATACTTTTGAGACAGATCTCATATATAGTATATAATAATTCAGATTGAATTGTTTAAGAATTAAAAGATTTAGCTTTGACCGCTAGGATCATTACTTTTTATTTTTTATTGTTGAATTTTTTTTAAATAATTATGTTATGCCATTTAGAAAATAATATAGTATTGAGATGCTATAAATTATATATAAATATAATGTTAAATGCTATGTCAAATCTGTAATCCAAAAATTTTCTGTGTAGATCATAGAAAAGATTACATAAAATAAAAAAACCATTTTATTTCAAATAATTATTCTTTATGAATTAATTTTTCCGCACAATTAAAAATATATTCTAAATGTCTTAAAATAACATAATTCTGTAATGGTCACTTCTTTATCATTGATAAAGATGAATTTTTTTCCACGCAAATTGGACTTTAAAAATAAAAAGTAACTGTAGAAGCTGAATCAGGACAGTAAGATGAGTTAAAAACTTCCAATTGAAACTTTATTGTAGGAACAAAGATATGCGGTAGTACAATGTCGAGCATTTTAGAATACAATGGAATAGTACGTTCTTTCAACTTTAATAGTAGTTTCTTTCAACTTTAGCATACAGTGAGAATGCAGGTATCGAATTTTAGTCATAATATAACCAAAATATAGACTGGGGATGGCTCCTCTAGAATCTAAAATTTATATTTCAATTTAATCAGATCCAAAAACTTCTGCATCTTATCATTATATGTAAATGGCAGTTTTCTTAAACCCACGCATGTAAAATTTCATAAAACATATTTGTAAATTCATCCGTAAGTATATCAAGACTGACATTTTTATGAAATCTCGATATTTACATTTCAAATAAGTTTGTACCTACAAATCTTCAGAAATATTTAATCATGCGAAATTTAGTTTGTAATATAGTGGGGATTTTATAGCTATAAGAATGTATAAATATTAGAAAAAGCATATAACAATATAATATAAGGACGTATGAATCTCGTCTTTAGTTTGCCACAACTGCTACATTAATTAAGAAAAAAACAGGATCGCCACTGGATCAGATTAGCGTTAAAGCTTGTTAACAGAAAGTATATATTTATATATAATTTGTGATCTCTGATATCGTGTGTTAATTCACCATTGTGATAAAATAAGAAGTGAATAAGCAAAATCAATCGCGAATTGACAAATCAAAGTTTCCTTTCTTTAAAGTTTTGACTACAAAATAATCAGTTAAATTCAGCTTGGTATGTATAAACTCATATTGGATTTTTAGTTTATTTAAATTATTCAGAAACGGAAGACAGTATTTAATAAACACATATATATGCATGTATATCGATTTTTATTGTCATGGATGATAACAAATAAATATATGTATGTATAAATCGATAAATATATCATTGTAATTGATATTTATTAAATTAAATATATATTTTTCCTTAATCGAGATATATAATTAGTTTTTTAATATAATTCGTATATTTCTACATAAAAAGGCTTTAGACTCTCTTAAAGTTATTCTATGCATTAAAGATACTCACATAAGTATGATATTATTAATAAAATATCTATAAGATAAATTAATAATTAATAAGATAAATTATCTAAGATGCAAAATAATATATTAAATTAAATTTAGAAAAAATTCAGATTTTCAGATCAAATCTTCTGGATGTGACATATATTCACTGTAAATTGAACATTTTTTAGTTTAATATATAAATCAAAGAATTGCAAGTCAAAGTAACATTAAATAATTTACAATGACACTTTTTTTCTCTCTCTCTCTCTCTCTCTCTCTCTCTCTCTCTCTCTCTCTCTCTCTCTCTCAGATAAAGTTTTCAATAATAATTTCATAAATTATAATTTTAGAATTGGTCTTCAATAATCACATTGGCGGCGTAGTTGTAATATTTCTCATGCGACGAATAAAGTATTCTACAGTTTATGAGACATTAAAAGAGAAAATAAAGAATTAGAAGAATAATAATTATAAAATAATTATAATTATAAAATAATTAATAAATACTTGAATTACTTAATCCTAACTAGGTAAAAATCGGTAAAGTCGAAGAGTTACGCACCAACTGGCTTCAAGAGATAGAATAAAATGTCCCAAATTAAAATTTACGCTATACGAGGCAATTACGGAACAAAAAGGATCCTTCAGAAAAAATTATAAAAACTAAAATTTATTCTTGAATGAATTAAATAGGATTGTATTATACGAGGTATAAAAATATCGATATACTCGATATATCTTTTGGATATTTAAAATCAGTGCAAAGTTGAATATATAATTTAATTTAAGCTACCTGTAAACTTTCACTGTTTATAGTTATCACAGATTTTTATAAGTCGACTAAGGATATAAAAAAAAATAATATTAGGTGTTGGAATTAATTCGTAGCGTTTTACAAGTGATGGGAAGTACTTTCATTAATGTATTTTTTAATGCTCATGTGAAATAAATAACATTCTTTCATTAAAAACGCTACGAATTAATTCCAACACCTAATAATTTAAAACTGTAACAAAAAATGTATTTATATTAAAATAATCAAATGGTTATGTATCAAATACGATAAAAGAAATTTGTATAATAAACAATCCACCGAAAATATTGTTAAATTTTTATTACATATTGTTACAATGTTCTACATATACAACCAAGAGACTAAACAATTCCAAAATACACACATTAAAACAGCCATACAACTGGTGAGTGTGAATATATTAAGTGAGTACAATTCAGCCTGGGAGGGACTAAAGTAACTATTAATCTAGATAAAGAAACAAGGAACACAAAATTGTAAGAGAGCTAAGAACAACATAGTAATAAGGTATATTGATTGCGGCAAAGAAGTTGCCAAATGATTAAACAGTGCGTATATCTAATAATTTTTTAAATTTCATCTATAAATTACCTATAAAATATTAGCTAAAAAATATATTACACAGTATATTATACACCTCTACTCTGCGGATAGTACAAATAGAATATAATTGCACCGATATAACTTAATAGCATTTACGCTATTACGAAAGTTTTATTAGGCGATTAAACTCTAATATAAAAGCCTATAAATGCATTCAAAGATTAAATATTGATATTTAGACCAATTATATGTAATTATCAAGTAATTATAATTTATATAAATATACATATGTATCTGTAACTATCACAATCAAAGAAGTCAAATCGCGCGCTATCATTGTATAACCTTTTCATAAAATATAAACAGTAAGTTCCAGGAAAACACAAAATATAACAGAGGAAATAGAGATAATAAGAACAAGCAACCAATACAAAAATTGACACTTTACATTGAAATTGACTGATCAAGAAGAAGAGATTATCATCGTGTAATAAGATTTTTGCGGAGAAAAAGTGAAAAAATATTACATGGACAATCTCATAATTTGTTAATATTATACGTTTGTAAAATTACATACAGTAATTACACATTATAAATCATAGAATTAAAAGTGAAAGAACGGCTAATATTGTCTGCATTGAACAAATCTATTACTTCTTCTCAAGATTTTAATAACGTTAAGAACAATGTATGAGGTATATATAAGATCTGATTACGATTATACTTCTATTTAAATTGTGTTCATATTAGAGAATACAAATACAACATATTTTTTAAGTAATAATTTTATATATATATATACACACACACACACAAACACACACACACACACAATATGAATGAGAGAGAGAGAGAGAGAGAGAGAGAGAGAAAGAGAAAGAAATCTAATAATTTTTCTGAACAGGTTGATAAGCACATTAAGAATCATCCCCAACTTCATAATCCAAATTGGGTTAGAGTCGGTAATGTTCAGTGTATGTTCATATATCCAATAAAAGGAGCAGACAAAATGCAACATAACTCTGTTAGATGTAATCACAATGGAATGATAGCTCGATACTCAAGAAGTCAAGTATTTTGGGACGGGTTAGTATAAATTCAAATATTTGTTTCTTTGATAATTCTATGTAATTAAAATATTGCTAAAGGTGTAGTTCATCATTCAATATAATAGGCCTGTTCTTTTTAACTTTTGCACCAGTTCATTTTTCTTCCTTTTCTCTTTAGGAGGAAAGAAGAAAAAGAAAGATGAACTGGTGCCAAAAATTCAGCCAAAAAGAAGGCTTATATTATTTATATTTCATGATCGATTTAAAGTTTATAAATTTATAATTAAAAATTTATAATTAAAAATTTATTATTAAAAATTTGACCTTATTAATATAATCGTAATTGGAATTGAGAGGATAAACGAAATAAAAGTATAATTCTACTTAGGTCCTTTTGCCGGAGATTAGCTTTTTTATATATAATATTGATCGTAATAGAAAAGTTTTGTAACATGTAATTTCTTAAAGACATTACATAAATTCATTTGATACTGCACCCACTTGTGTATAATATAAAAGTAGCAACTTATTTTAATTTTTATTAAAATCAAGATTTTGTAATTAGACCATTTTATATATTATATATTCCGCTCTCTCAATTAAAACCTAACTTAATTATTTTTAAAAATTTCGGATCATTGTTAAACTTAAATGTGGCATATTCTTTTTATAAAATTTGACTAAAATAAGATAATATTAATAAGATAATATTAATCTATTATATTTATTTAGAAAATATATCAACAGTTTTTATCCAATATATTAAAATCGATGATAGGTAATTGCATGTACAGTTAATGTACAAAAAAGAAGTATAGCAACTTCAAATGGCTTATATACAATATTTAATAATCAATAACGCGTATTCAAGTAATTTTATAAATTCTGATAAATAAAGTTTATATTACATAATTTGTCGTAATATTAAACTTTCACTATACATTTCAGGATGTATTTATTATATAATCAGCAAACTGAAAAAATTCTACACTGGTCGCATACTGGTCTGTTGGCTTCAATATCTGTTGACATGACACAAGATGGAACTAAGATATTTAACAGTACATTACTGAACAATTTAGACGTTTTATGTATCACAGAGCAAAGCATAAAAGAAAATAGCAAAATTTGTTATCACTCATCATGGCATACCAAAAACCCACTAAAACTTATTGATCATGGCGATGAAGCTGCCAAATGGATAACCAAGTATATATTTAATAACTTTTAATATTTCGCATTTATATTATTATATAAAGAAAATAAATATCAATAAATTAATATATACAGAAGTTTGAAATTTGACGCACCTATACGTTTATTAGAAAGAAGCTGTGATCCTTTAATCGAGGAACCAAATATTATAAGAAAAAATTGGGTAGATTATTGCAATATATACTCAATTAGATCAGATGAAAGGCCGGTAATTAATATGTTTCAATTACAATATTTATTTACATTATTTGTTAACAGAACAAAATTACTAAACGTTTTAATCTTTACTATCATGCCTAAAAGTAAGTTCGTTATATGAAGCACTAGCACTAAAAAGCAAACAAAAGACATACACATTTTTTTTAAACAAATTAATTAATATATTTGTAATTATCGACAAATGTCATTACTTTTATAATAAACATCATTTATCAAATTTTTATTCTTAGCAACTCATCTAATTATAAGTAAATTATATTTAATCATATCAAATCACAATAGTATGCTTAGCCTTGCAATCATGAATTAAACAAAATATAAATATATAAAGATTATGCGGGTTTCCTCCGTGATCCATTCTTGGAATGCCAATGTTTCGTGAACCTTACAGATACTGTTTCAGGCTGCTCCTCGCCCTGATGAAATGGACTGCAAGGTTCACGAAACGTTGGCATTCCAAGAATGGATCTTGACACGGAGGAAACCCGCAAAACGCATAATCTTTATATAGAAAGCACCCGTGGAAGTCTCAAGAATATTATAAAATATAAATATATATAATTTACAATTTACATATAAATATACATAATTTCGAAAATTAATGATTTTAATATAATAACTATTGGTAAAATAATTTTTAATGTCATATAGTGCTAGAAGTTTAGCATATACTAGAAATATAAGTTAAATTTATTATTCAAAATAATGTTATGAATATTAAAGTAATTTCTTCTCATTAGGAACCTTTCGCGGATCTAACGCGTTGCGTATTAATGACACAAGTTACGTTATATAAACTACTTCAAGAGGCAAAAAATACATATAACAGTTATGTGATTCGTCCAAATATTGTTGTTTCGACACCAAATTCAACCGTGCCTTTTAGTGAAGAAGATTGGGAATGGGTAAAAATAAGAAATACAATCATTAAGATAATGAAACCAGTTCCAAAGTAATTACATATACACACATATATGTATGATTTGATAATAAAAATATATTAGGTGTTGGAATTAATTCGTAGCGTTTTTTAATGAAAGAATGTTATTTATTTCACATGAGCATTAAAAAATACATTAATGAAAGTACTTCCCATCACTTGTAAAACGCTACGAATTAATTCCAATACCTAATATATATATTGCTCCTGATTTTTTATTATTAAATCATTTAATACAGATCTAAAATAATTCTAATAAATTTCAAATTCTTATGACGGTTAAAATAAATTTTATTGATCTTATAACATTTTTATTAACTTAAAAGTTTTCCAATCTCTAATGACTGAATTTAATCTTTTTGATTTCAAAAAGATACAAGATATAAATATACAAGATATAAATTTTTTTAATTTTAATTTAATATAATAATTTTAATTTCTTCCCATTAGTACTATTATTTCTTTGTACACAATTTTTTAAATATATAACTTCTATTCTTTTAATTTCAGATATCACATTGCGATACCTTATTCATCTAGGACCTTAAAGTACCATCTATTTTCCAATGAGGATAACACAGCAAATTCAGGAGTTTATTGCGCACCGATCGTATCTGGAGACATTGAAAAAGACGATGATGTATACGTTTATTATAATTCTAATAGCCTTTAATGAGTCCTTCGATTGTGCTTGTTAATATCTTTTTAGTACTTGTTTAATATTAATTCGATGTTAGATTAATTTTTTTTATAACTTTGTACTTGCTTACACAAATCAAATTAAAAATTTATTTAATGCAGTAATAATTCGATGTAAACAAGAATAAAAGTATATGCGATTAAACATAATCTTATTTTAACAATTATTATTATTATCAATCTTACATTAATTTTAACAAGCAATTATTTATCAATAATTTAAATTTTTAAAAATATGTAAAATGAAATCGCAAAAAGAAATATTTCATAATCGGATAATTTTATTCTAAAACGGTGCTTGAGATCTAAAAATTAGTTACATTTTTTAAAATAAAAATATACAAATATACTTTTTAATTTTCCAAATTAATTTCTTTGGCGATGAAGATATCTGTAATAAAATTTTATAATTTTGTAATTTTATTTTCTGTTTTTTAAACTTAGTTTTAGAAATAATTTTATGCAAAAAATTAAAATAAAATAATTTTTCAATATCTATCTATATATCTAATTTAGTACAATATCTCTGCTTATAATAACAAATAATTTGAATACTTTTATTTGATACATTACAATAATTTATTTGTAAAAATAATTATTATTACAATCTATATCAATATCGATTAGAAAGACTTTCATCTAAAGAAATAAAAAGCAGTATATATGAAATATAGAATGTGTAAAAGTATAGAATAAAAATATGAAAAACTGTAAACAAATTATTTGCACATAAAAATTTTTTTTTTAAATATGATGCATTTTGATCTACTTTCAATATCCTATGCTCTAAAAACTGTTATCAACTTGAATTTTTCGATTATTTATACGGTATTAAAAGAAAATATAACAGGCAAATGAGAATTAAGCACAGTAAATAGAGCGCAAATTAATTATTTATTGTGTATTTTTTAAATTATTTCCTTTAATGTCAAACGTTTCTGCTTCATTCCAAGTCTTCTTCAGTGAGCAAAATTTAATATAATAATAAGCGTAGTTCTTTCTCAAGCTTCAAAAGAGATAAAGCCGAAATGTTTGACGTTGATTTAAGAATAATTTAAGAAGAACATAATAAACTATTAATTTGCGCTCCAATTACCGCGTATGACTCAATCTTATTATATTTTCCTTTAGTTCTTTTTTTAAATTTGAAGAGTCCTAATTGTATATTTTTTATACGATATTCTTGAAAATTTCACACATACATAGGATGCAAGAAACTTTCCTAATAGCTTACTTTATTAAATTTTTATGTGGATTTATTAAATAGTTCTTTATGTATTGTAGATGGCTCAATTCTTTTCAATTATATATAATATTAATAATAAACTATCCTTACATATATTTTTTAACGTGTATATTTTTAATAAAACGTATTTATTTACCCTTATATATACTTTTTAAAGGAAAGTATTATTAACTTATTATAGCTATTTCTACGACATAATAGTAACTATACTGACAATAAGTAAAAATAATTATTATTTTTACAAATTAATATTTATAAATTAATAGTTCTTCTATTTGACAAAATATTTAATTTAATTTAGGCATAGTATGATTTTATGGTTGTTAATAGAACATTCGAATTAACCGCTACAATATGGATGGCATTGGGAACAACTTTTTTATTGGCTGGTAAGAATTGCTGTGCTAGAGTACATCTTTTGTATTTTCATCATGGTAGTCAAAAGCCTTATCAGATAAGAAAGTCAGAGTAGGAGTGATAACGTACACGCACTTCTTGTATCATAACTCTTTCTGTGTCCTCTGTTTGATCAGTCAGCCAACATGTTGAAGTTTATCAAGTTGGACATCACAACATCGTGGTTGCAACTATTTATAATAATATTTGGATTATTCGTGTCGTCCAGTTCATGTAGCAAACCGGACAGTAAGTAGAACATATTATTGGGTCATCTAAAAAGTATCCGCGGTTTTTTGTCACTAGATGGTGTTGATGGTCAACACATCTAGTGACAAAAAATCGCGGATACTTTTTAGATGACCCAATACATTTTTTTTCAGAGTATACGTTTTTTTGAAATACAAAATATAAATACAAAACTCTATAAAATGTTTAATAATTAAGTCACTGAATAAATTTGATCATTGTGCATCACATTTTGCCCATCATTTATAATAATTAATTTAAATTTTGTCCATAAAATAACTTAAAATTCATTATCGGAGTAAAAATTTTTATATGTAGTTATAATCATGTATGATTATATGATTACATATATGATTATATGTAACCATATAACCATATATGATTATACACATTGAAAGAAAGGATTTTGTTAATTTAACAAGCCATCAGTACCTTTAACAAATGATTTATAAATATGACAACAAATTGATTTGTTATGATTGCTGCCAATCTGCTATAGCAATTATTAGTAAAGAAGCAAACTATAAAATCTAACCTATTTTAATGACCTGACTTTATTTATTGATTATTTTGATTATTTGTTACATTGACGAATGAGAAATAATTTGTAATAATAACTGATCGTTTTCACACCAAATCATTACATTTGCTAATCTTGATTTGTTCCTATAACAATATCATTTTTCACAGTACAGAGTGTTCCAAAATTTTTAACACATTGCTTGTGGGCAGATAAAGCGGACTAAAATGAATCAAAGTTCTTTACCTTTTGCATGGAGCATGAAGAACCGCAGATGAAAATTTTTTAAATGTCATATTTTGAAAGTTTTAAGGATCTTGAAAATAAACCTTTTTTATCTAATTGTTGTAAAAAAAAATAGATAAATATTAATTAATTAAGAAGCCCGAAATTACAAAAGCTACTCTGATGTATTAAAATTTTAGATCAATTAGTCAAGTACAATTTCTTTGAAATCGTGTCCAATAACGAACCATCATTTTTTAGAGATGCCGTAGAAATCTGAAATTATTATACATTAAAACCATAAAAAAGCACAAAAAAAATTTGATGCACCTTTTAAGATTAATAAAATATAAAATATAATACAAAAAGTTTCAAATCAATGCGTGCGTACGTGCGTGTGTCTCTATTTTATTATTAAAAAATCTCTAAAAATCGGCAGAATTTTCAGTCGAGACGCCAGAATATTCTCTTAAGATATCTTTAAGAGTTCTTTAAAACATTTTTGAAAACTTTGAAAGATATCTTACGATTGTCTTATATATTGATTTTACCCGCTTATTCAGCAATTTTTAGAAATTAATATCTTATTACCTATTGCGAAAATTACAAAATGATACAACAAGACTTTTCGACTCAGTTTAGTCCAGTCTGCTCACAATCGATGTGTCAAAAAGTTTGAGACACCTTGTCAGTGCATTTTTACACAGATTACACTTAACATTGATGTTATAATAACAGCTATTTAAGTGAGTCGCGTTCATACATTCAGACTTATCTTTATTTCAACTAGGCTAAAAAAATGAAAGAAAGTAAATAAATCAACAAATTGGTTTCTTAGATCTATATTTACGCGACCCGATTTACACCGAAGTTATAACATTGCATGTTTACATGTCCTTTTTGCAATATAATAAAGCCGTAATCACACTAACAATTGCGTGATTGTGATTAGTGATCGGCGATTATTTTTCAACCAATCAAAGCAATCACCGATTGCTTTGTTCTGTCTGGTTAAAAAATAATCAGATTTAGACGACATCAATGAAACAGTTAACTCTGAGTGTATCTGAAAATATGGTCCCAACAGTGAATTAATTAAAAATGAAGAATCCTCTAAAGAATTGAATAAAGACCTAATCAATATTTTCGTAGATCTGTTTAAATTCGTTGATATAAAAAACAACCCGTTGAAAACATAAATAATAAGTGATTTGTTAATATGTCTAGTATTGACATTCTTCCTTCAGTCTCTAATTTATTACAATTAGGTAATAATTTCAATTTGCCTCTTCGACGATAGACAAAAAATTCGCAGTACATGAATTCATTAAAGACCTGGAAAATAATAATCGCGATTTCAATGATGGTTGTAAAAGTAAGAGTCGGGCTTCTGAGTTCGTTCCCTTGAGAATTTCTTGTTAAACAATTATTATAATGATAATAAATAGAACTTTTTAATTTATGCAAAACAATTACTTTTTGTAAAACTTCGTTTTGTAAAAAGAATCCTAATTAATTAATTTTCACTCGAGCGAATAAGGGATATCATCGTGGCGTTAGATAAAGACGTGTATATTAAGAAAATGGAAGAGTTATTGAGGAATAATAACACCTATATAATATATATATAATATAGTGGAGAAGGATCTGAGTAAAAAAATTGAAAAGAATCTTAATTTAATGTTAAAGAAATGGTTAGACAATGATCTCATTTCCAATAAAACAAAGTTAGTCGACTCCAATCATCCGACTCGTATCTTTCATTAGCATATAGCCTTACGAAGATTCATAAGGCTAATTATCCAATGAGAATTATTGTTTCTTCCATTAACACAGCCTTATATCCTTTATCTGTTTTTCTACACAAAATCATTGCTAATAACTTGCCCGAAAATCCTCGAAGAATCCCTAATAGTTTCGATCTGTACAAACAACTGTCAGGTAAAAAATTCAATGATTCAGATTAATTTCTTTGAATGTTACATCATTATTTACTAATATTCCTCAAGATCTGGTCATTGAAAGTATTAATAGAAGATGGGAATACATGGAACAAAATTCGATTCCTAAGACAGAATTTATATATGCAATTGAATTTGTTTTATTTTCAATATATTTTAAATTTAACAATGTGATCTATAAACAGACGTTTGGTACACCAATGGGTTCTCCTCTCTCTCCCATTGTAGCCGACATTGTTCTACAGAATCTTGAGGAAAAAGCTTTGAATATGCTCAATATGTTAATTTGTCGTTTTACTTCCGATACATGGATAACATAATTATAGCGGCTCTCACCGGTCAGATTTCATCCATCCATCAGATTTTTAATAGCATACACAATCGGTTACAATTTACTATTGGATATAAAGAGAATCATAGGATAAATTTTTTTGGACTTGTTGCTTATAGTGGAAGATTGTGTAATTACTGAAGATTCGTTCTAAAAAAAAACGTATTCGGATAGATATAATATATAATTAGACAATCATGAATTATACATGTATAATAATATACATATATTTATATGTACGATCATATATAAAATTGTTTTACTCAGATATCTAAAAACGTGAGTAGCGTTTCAGGATACTTTGGGTTATATAAAATCGCGCACATCACCAGAAATTCAGGCAAAAGCAGCTAAAAATGTCGCGGAAAGATTATTGGGTAAAGAAATATCTAAGTTGTTTATTATGATACTGGATACCGATTTGGGGCCTATTGGCAAAGATACTTTTAAGGTATGATATTTACTCTCGAATATAGCAACTACATATTTGTTCGTGAGTTCTTATTTTCAAAAGAGTAATATGATAAATATCGAATAATTTCTTATAGATAACAAAAAATCTTCTAGACCAAATCGAAATTCGCGGCACTTCTGGAGTGGCAATTACATGGGGTTTACATTATTACTTAAAGAACTATTGCAATGTTCATATATCATGGGACGGTACACATATTGAATTACCAAACACCCTGCCGGAAGTCCGAGTTAAAATTATATCGAACGACAGGTGAGAGGGCGCGCGACATGTGATTGTGATAATCCGATATATTATTTGATGACATATATTTATGTTATTCCCTAACTTTACAGATTCAGATATTATCAGAACGTGTGCACAGTGGGTTACAGTTCAGCCTGGTGGCAATGGCACCAATGGGAAAAAAACATCGATTGGATGGCCCTTAATGGGATTAATCTTGCCCTTGCTTTTAGCGCGCAAGAGGCAATCTGGCAAAGACTATATCAGGAATTGAATCTGACAAAAGAGGAAATCGACGAACACTTGGGTGGACCTGCTTTCTTACCTTGGTCGAGTGTTTATATTCTTCAAATTTCTTTGTGTAGGTTACAATAGAATATATTTATTGCAATAATATAGGGCGAGGATGGGCAATATTCGTGGCTTTGGTGGACCATTATCATCAAATTGGCATAATTACACCATACGTCTACAACATCAGATTCTTCAGAGAATGAGAGATCTGGGAATCGTCCCGGTACTACCGGCATTCGCCGGTCATGTGCCGCGAGCTTTTGCCAGACTTTTTCCGAATGCTAATATGACGAAGATCAATCCGTGGAATAAATTCGAAGACAAATATTGCTGGTATGATTAAAATAATCTATTTATATCTCACACAATTTTTCTTTCTTCTGGTTATTGTTTACAATAATTCTTTATAGAGTAAAATATTTACAACTGTAACTGAAAAGTATTAAGAAAATAGATACAGAATATTCTATCTCTTTTGCATCTATCATTTATCAAATAAAAATACATTTCAGAAATTTATATATATAAAAAGTTCCAATTTGTGTAATATAATTATTATTTCCAGCCCTTATTTGTTAGAACCGACGGATCCATTATTTCGCACTATTGGGGAAAAATTTCTTCAAATGGTGAGTTAAAATAATTTCAATAGAAATAAACGATTATGAATATTTCATTGTTGCAGTACATCGATGAGTTTGGTACCGATCATATTTATAATTGCGATACTTTTAACGAAAATGAACCCGGTAATACTGAGCTTATCTACTTGAGAAACGTCGGGCATTCAATTTTCTCGGCCATGAATGCGGTCGATTCGAAAGCAATATGGTAAGTCGATAAATTTAAAAGGGCAGACTTCGTTTCACTCTACAATTTAACACTTAAATTCTTCGTATTCAGAAATATTAATTTTATACACACACACATAGACATATATACAGGGTAGCCCCAAACATTCAGCCAGACTGCAAGATTTTAGGCAATTTAATTCTGAATAAAAAGTTTCCTATAAACATGGGTCAAAAAATGCTTCCATAAAAAATTATCGTCCAAAATCTTTGAAATTGCGATTATTTTACACATTTTTTAAAATATCGTAAAATACGCGTTTTTTAACAAAAAGTACCGAAAAGAGTTGTAGAGAATTAAATTATTTTTCAAATGAGACCAAAATGATTTGTAGTACATTCGATAGATTTTAATAAGCTAGTCAATTCAAATGTACAAAAAAAAGTATTTTTTCGGATATCGACATAAGTCTTATAAAGATATTCTTCATATTTATGCTTACCCTTCATATTCATGAAAAAGAGCTGAGTAATATTTAAAATAATTCCATTTTAAATATGTATTTTGCATTTTCCATTTTAAATGGTTTTTGGAAAATCATTTTCATTTTACATTTAAAATGGAATCATATTTTGTTTAATCATTTATAAAATAGATAAATGGTTTTACTACATTTTTACAAAATTTCTCTAGAACGTTGACATATAAGAAAAACCAAGTCCCATGTAATTGATCAAAATTTTTTATAAATATTTAAATAAACTGCAAATTAAACTGCAAAGAGAAAATTAATTTCAGATAATCCATAAATATCGAATCTTAATAAAAAAAATAAATATTCTAGCTTTATGTAAAATACTATATAGATTTCTAAAAATGTATATTATTCTAATCTTGATTAGCGCCGTAACCGGCGCTTCTCATATTAATTTGATTTATTCTTTATTATAAGTAAACGTCCAAATCATAATATTAAAAAATTTAAAATATTCTGGTCAGAAATACTTTATTTACAATACTATAGTCAGAGTTTCAAATTCCGTTGAAAACGGATTTCAAACGTAAAATACTTTTAAAAAATGTATACCACACTAACAGAAAGTTTTTAAACAAAAACCTATACAGATTGAAACAAGATCTTATAAATTCTTATTTTTTCGTAGATATTGTAGTGAGACGTAGAGTAGTGTTGTTTGTTTAAAAAACCAAGAAATCCTTCGCCTTCAAACAACGTCACTCTACGTTTCATTATAAATATCTACGAAAAACTATAGATTTCTGAGACAAACAAATTCATTGTATATCTCACTATGAATAATTAAGGATTTTTAAGATTTTGTTTCAATTTATATAGTTTTTCTGTATTTTTTGTAAAATTTTTTTTTCGCTAGGGCAGAAAAAAACCATTTTGCATTTTAAATACACTTTTTAAAAGTATTTTACAATTAGTATTCTTAATGGAATAAGGCATTCGAAAGGCATTTTACTCTGATAAAAAGAAGAGTAGAAGGTAAAAAAAATTAATTTCTTGAAAAAATCAGAATTTTTTAAAAAAAACTTTACCGTTAATTACCAAAAAACATTTTTTTGTACATTTGAAATTAATTACCTCGAAACCTCTATGAAATGCACCGCAATCATTTTGGTCTCATTTAAAAGATAATTTAATTCAATACAATTTCGTTTCGATATTTTTTGTTTAAAAAACGCATATATTTCTTTATAAAAATATATAAAATAATAATTTTAGAAATCTCTCAGTGATAATGTTTTAAGGAAGCATTTTTCGACCCATGTTTATAGGAAACTTTTTGTTTAGAAGTAAATTTCTTATAAAATCTCAAAGTCTGGCTCGGGGTTACTTTGTATACAGGGTGTATCTTAAATAACACCTACTGATCATATAATGCTATTTCTGATAAAAAAAACTGAGTCGAAATGTCCTGTTTTTGCAATTTTCACAATAGTTAACGAAATATTAATTTCTAAAGATTGCCAAATAAACAGATAAAATCGATACATAAGACAATTTTAAGATATCTTTCAGTGTTCTTTGTAAAATATTTTGAAGATGTTTCTTAAAGAACTCTTAAAGATATCTTAAAATTGTCTTATGCGTCGATTTTAAACATTTTGTTTATTGGATAACTAAAAAAAATATTGTAAAAATTACAAAATATTAGAGGACTTTTCGACTTAGTTTTTTATCAGGAATATATGATTAATAGGCATTTAAAATACACTCTATATATAGTCATGTTTTTACGTTAGATACATCTTGCGACTTTTCTAGGTTAATGCAAGCTTGGTTATTCGTGCACGACATCATGTTTTGGACGAAATCCAGAGTGAGAGCTTTCTTGACCTCAGTACCCATAGTAAGTTCGCAATATTAAATATCAATCGTACCTCAATTGCCAAATACACAACTAATGCATAAATGAATCATTCCTAACAATAATTACATTATTAGATAATTTTAATATATATAATTATATAATTTATTATTATTAAATCTATTATTATTCTTATTGAATTATAAATGTATTTAATTATCTAATGTATTTCGCCTATTCGTCTAGTACGACAAATCTACTGTATAAGAGAACAGAAAACTATCGAAAATCATTTCAATAAAATATTAATCTAACGGATAAATATTTCTCTTTCCGAATTAAAAAAATAACTTTTATTATCAATATTTTTGTATACGTCATTTTTCATAAAAGTGACTCTAAGCCGCTGTACTAAATGCAGGGACGAATGTTGGTATTAGATCTACAGTCGGAACAATTCCCACAATACGATCGATTGAAATCCTATTACGGTCAACCATTTATTTGGTGCATGCTGCATAACTTCGGTGGCACCTTGGGAATGTTTGGTTCCGCGCAAATTATTAATCAGGTATATGAAAATTCTAATTTTTTTACATCACTCTTTCTCTCAGTTTTTATTAAAAGAATGTGTATTTCGCTATGTCATTAACATGCCAAAATATAAAAGGAATTTCAAAATTTTATTTTTTTCTCAGCGCACATTCGAGGGTAGAAACATGAATGACAGTACTATGGTGGGAACCGGTCTGACACCTGAAGGTATCAACCAAAACTATGTAATTTACGAATTAATGAACGAAATGGCGTATCGTCACGTGCCTGTTAACCTTGATAATTGGTGAGAACGTACATTTCGTATAATTCCAATACACTGTATGCAACGATCGGTTTTTCGTTAAAGAAGTATCGTTTTAATGTCTTATCGCGTCACGATAATCTATCGACAGAGCTTCTACATAATTCGCGATGCAAAAGCTCTTTAAGTTCGATTAAATTGATAAAAGGATTATTGATCGGCAGGTTCGAAAGTTATGCTACCCGAAGATACGGTGCATGGAACGAATATGCAGTAGCTGCTTGGCAACATCTCGGTAGAACAGTTTATAATTTTATCGGCACGCAAAAAATTAGAGGACATTATGTTATTACCAGACGACCAAGTTTAAATATTTCACTATGGGTAGGCTCATTAATAATTATAACTGGTTTATGATTGGAAGAAATTTATAATTGCATTTCGCCTAATATCTGCAGAGGACATAAATGCGAAAATTTAATATTCATTTTAATGAGAGAGATATAATTAAAAAGAAAATGGAAATTGGTAAAAATTAGGAAACGTAGAGAAAATTATTCGAACTAATTACATTATTTAAATTACTCATTAATATTTTGAATTAACGTGTATATTGTAAATTGTATTGATTTTCTTTAAATAGACTTGGTATGATCGAAAAGATTTCTATGCTATGTGGAACATGTTTCTAAAAGCGAGATATGGTAGAGGAAATAATACTCTCTATAGACATGACGTAGTTGATATAACCAGACAAGCTCTCCAATTAATAGCTGACGATATTTATATGACAATATTGGATTGCTATAAGAAAAAGAATATCACTGCCTTTCAGTGAGTATATTGATATAATATCAACATATCTCATAAATATATTACGCATATGATATTATATTTTATTAACATTATTAAACAGTTTTGCCCGCCTAATATTAAATAATGCAATTTTTTAAAATTAAAATAATTAATATTGTAAAATAAAAGTAAGAACCTTTTTCAAAGTTAAGAATTTCACATAGCTCATAATCATTGTTACATAATAAAAATTCGCAATATATATTTAAAACGTTTTACAATTTTATACCCATTAATAATTCCACAGATCGTCCGCAAACGCTTTGTTAGAACTTTTCGACGATCTTGAATCTATTTTGGCATCAGGAAATAATTTTTTACTCGGCACCTGGCTAGCCCAGGCGAAAGATATCGCCGTCAATGAGGAGGAAAGGCGATCTTATGAATATAACGCAAGAAATCAAATTACCCTATGGGGTCCAAATGGTGAGATCAGAGACTACGCGAACAAACAATGGTCAGGAGTGGTGGCGGATTACTTTAAGCTCAGATGGGAGCTTTTCCTAAAAGCCCTTGAGAAATCATTGATCCAAAGAATCGAGCCCAACATCACCGAGATTAACGATAGAATATTTCATGAAGTCGAACGATCTTTCACTTTTTCCACGAAGCTTTATCCAATAGAGACAAAAGGTATTTACTTATTTATAACAATTTTTCGTGAACACCACATCAATAATTTATTTAATCAGCAGAGATCTTTTTTCATTTGTACTCTCTGCATCTGAATTACTTGCTCTGTTTAGAATCAATTTTTTTTAAGGTTGACATAATCGAAATCATTTATATCATGTTTCATTCGTTTTATAAGATTATTGAAATACAATATTTATTTAAGTACAGTAAAATATCTAAAATAATATAAGTAAAATCCCAAGTAATAGATGTTACTACGTCGTTATTCTACTTAAAATATTAATAAATAACCAACATTTAGAAAAAATTTAGAGAAGACTATATGCATAAATTTCAGCAAACAAATTTTTATTTTCAATAAGTCTAATAAACTTTATTTACTCTTTTTTAGGCGATACTATCGACATAGCAATGAAAATAATTTCCAAGTGGTACAAAGGAAGATTATCATAATCGTTATTATTATCGTTATTATTATCATCAAACACGTACTGAAAAAAGATTATGTTCTAATATTTTTTTTATTTAGATAAAATAAGAATATATATTTTAAAAGCAATATTAATAAAACGATTTTTAATAAGGCATATTAAATACGCATTTCCACATTTACATTTATTGAAAAATTTAGAAAATTTAGTATCTTTCTATAATCCATAGGATATAATTACTTTTTTTTCTACAAACAAAATTAATTTCTTCTATTGCAATATTCGTATTTTTGTTTCTACATATTCTAAGATTGTTGCAAGTTCTTCAAAGAATTAGAACGTATAACGTAATGGTAATAGACGTCTTAAGTCCATACTGAGCGCGCTGGCAGGATTGTCGAGATCACGTAGTGCTTGCGACGTTCTCAACTTCGCATCATCTCTAGTGAGCTCGTTTTTCTCTACTATCTTCTCTAGCAACTGTTTCAGCTGCGGTCCAATGCCACCCTCGGCGGATGAATATAAAATCTTTAAGACTTCATCCGTGTAGCCAGCAAAACGCGCGAATCCTTGCTTCCGCGCGTCTTTGCTGAGGGCATCATAAAGATTCGCCATTTGCTGAAGAGACGGTCTAGGTGGTACTTTGGAACGCCTTAAATAATTATTCAAACTTGGACGCGGCACTTGAGCCACCCTTTCGCCGAGTAAACAAAACCTACGGTGAAACAAAACAAAAATAAAGAAAAGTTTCATTAAATGCGCTTAGTTAATATCAAATATATGTATTATATATTAGGTGTTGGAATTAATTCGTAGCGTTTTACAAGTGATGGGAAGTACTTTCATTAATGTATTTTTTAATGCTCATGTGAAATAAATAACATTCTTTCATTAAAAACGCTACGAATTAATTCCAACACCTAATAATATAGCTTCTGCGAAATTCTATCGTCAAATTTTCTCCATTTTAGCCAACACGATTATTTTTAGTATGTTATAACATTATAATTTTGTAATGAAAATGTTATCACCTTGTTTCCTCTTCTTCTTCATCAATTTTTTCTGACTTTTCGATTGATGTTTCCACACTTTTTGACTCATCGCTATCATCCGATTCGTCGCTGAATAAGGATGTAGTTGTCTTCACAATTCTGTGAATTTCGTCCACGACACTGTCAACGGTAGGTTTCTTCGTTTTCTGAAAATTCAACACTTGCGTAATAAGAGCCTGTTGCTGCGTTTGAATCTGCGTTGATACTTTGCCAAAAGAACGTTCAGTATTTGAAGATTCTTCGTTCTGAATGACTTCCTGATTCGATTCCGGAATTTCCTGTACGGGCTCCGGTGATTCGTGATTCGTTTCCGGCGTTACTGGTAATTCGTAATTCGTTTCAATAGTCTCTTGATTCACTTCTGGTGTCTCTTTGTGATCAGATACAACGCTCGCAGTCGAAGTTGCTAAACGTTGAGCTACTTCTGTTGAATTATCATAAGTCTTGGATGAACTTTGGCTCGATAGCTCATTCGCCAAAGTCGAAGTAGATATTATGGGAGTAGATATTATGGATTCTGTTCTCTCTTCATGCACTTTTGCGGTCGTAGCTGTTGAAATTGTAGAAATTCCCTCGGGTGTCGTCGATTGCGGTTGCTGTTTCTTCATCGATTGGGTCGTCGATATCGACGAGGAAGTCACTAATTGCAATATTTCTTCCGCTTGGAGCAGCTTCAGTTGCTCAACTGCGTGAAAAATTACCTGATTCAAAAATAAATCATATAAATGAACAGGCTTCACGGATATTATATATTTTTTTAAACTTAATGTATATAATGTTTATAAATAATGAGTAAGTATGTATACATAAGTATATAGGACAAATCTGTATTATAGGTAGTGTACAATGCACTGAGAAAAAAATGTACTAAATTTTAATAAATATTTATTTGAATAGTGCCAATTGAATATTTACTAAATGTAAACATAGATATATTTATACGAAAATCATTAATCTTTAATATTTTTTATTATAGCATTGGTGCAAATGTTATATCATAACAAATATTATTCATTAAAATTTAGCACATTTTTCTTTCAGTGTACTTTTATTTTAATAAATATTTTGTTTTATTATGCTATATTAGAAATAAAAATTTATTAAAATTATCAGAATTATTCGAATTTTTAAACCGCACAGATAAAAATTGTGCGATTTAAAAAATTATTGTCACTATTAAGGATTATTAAATGAAACACAAATTGAATGATATTAACATAATATTAACAAAGAAACATGTAAAGTATTTCCGGATTATTACGGGTGAGATGAGAAGCATCGCAATTATATGCAAAAGAATTTAATGTTCAGAATCTCTCATCAAATTTAGTAATCAAGTAAAATGACTCACCTGCATAGCAGCGGGGAGATACGAATTCGAATACACTGATGTTGAAAAAGCCGGCGGTTTCCTAACGATTCCGGCGATAGCCTGAAGCAATGAAGAATTTTAATTAACATTTCCGCTAAAACATGTAATGAATACACGTAATTCTCCGAGCCATAGTTAGCCGAGCTATTAGCTGATTATGATATAAACGCGTATTTATATGGAAATATTTCACATTAAACGTAAATTAGGCGAGAACATTGTTACTATGACGTTAAATGTTAATGTTGATATTTAAAGCACGAAATCGTTTGCGCAAAATTAAAATTATAATTTTAATCAGGAATATGAATTTATATTCTTCATATAACATTTTAATTTTTATTTAAATTATACAATAATTTTCAATTATAATAATTTTCATGTTTTTGATTTTTTAAAGTATAGAAATAGCAATTTTTCTATAATTTGATATGCGTTAATGACAGTAAATAGCGCAACATTATCTCACTAATGCAATATTAAATATTAAAGACACATAGCGATAATAAATATCACTTACCTGCCGAAGAATCATTATCATCATTAAACTGCATAAAACCTTCATGGCAAAATATTTCTTTTACCAATTTAAAATAAATTCCGCCTCTTTATATGCACTTTGTAAGCCACAATTCACAAATCTGCTATACTTTCTAGCATAAGCTTATCACAATTTAATAAAGAATCACTCGAAAAAGATTCAAAAGTCTAAAACTGTTGAGATACAAGATATATCACATTGGCCTTGACAAAATTTCAAGTAAAATAAGGAATTAATAATTACGAACAATTCTGAGATAACTCAAAAAAAGATGCAAATACTTTTGATCTGAAGTATTTTTATATCATTCTGTAAAAAAATACATTTCAGGCGATAGTCGAAATTGATGACTTTCACGGACTACATCGAGGTTCGCAGGCGACTGTTGGGACAAGACTGGTCTCGAAAAGACTCATAACGGTCCCATGTCGTCCTCGGCGTCGCACACCTCTACACTCTTATACGATCGCATATGTAAACGAGCGGGATCCCTGTACAGGATTGTTAATTGCGTGACAAGGCGCACATGCCGCGAGCCGGTGCTTATTCGTGCCGATGGGTAAATCATAGTATGATGCCTAAACTAAGCCGTCATCCGTATGCCGACCACGTTTCGAAACGAGAAGCCGACTTTCCGCTATGCACTCGTCCTCGATCTCTCTCTAATTGGACTATATAGATTATATAAGAACTATATGTAAATTTTCGTATACAAATTATTAGAATAATTTATGATGTAATATTATCCTCTGACCAAAATTGTAAAAATATTAAATTTTCAAGTCACAATTAATTAAAAATTTAGAAAATTTCACAAGATAGTTGGAAAAATAAAAATAAATAATGACTGTTTTTAATTCTTGATGTAGTTTTAAAGATAAATTCAATATTTATTAATAATAATTAATATCTAATTATTTAATTGTTTGAAATAATTTAAAAATTGCAAATGAACTTGTTAATTATTTTTAAAAAAATTACAATTTATGTAAAACCGATTTAGCAAAATAGTAAAAACAAATGCAAAAGAGCTAAAGATAAGAATAGAAACACAATTTTTAGCAAATGCTTTTATGTAGTGAAAACATGTATTCGCACTCTTCACATATATTGCTACCGCTGATCTATAACCCAGTTATTCCAATAGCTGTATTCGCTTCTGCCATTTTCCGTTTTAATCAACTTCGAAGTTTAATAACTCAATCACTTCATTCTTTCCAACGATAGCATCGAGCTTTTTTTTGTTACATTCTAACTTTTTCCTTTATGATACAGTCAATTTTTTTTTACTAAGTGAACAATTTCGGTAAAAACTAACTCGAACACAGTAAGGTCGATGCAAAAATCACAATATTTTCAAATAAAAATATTATATCAAATTATAATCAGAAAATGTATAATAGCTTACTTTTCGTGCTTTCCTTATCTTTTTTTTATAATCTCAAAGCTTTTTCTTTGACAATTTCAATCGTTTCTACATTTTAGATATATGTACAATACAAAGCCTCTTCTTTAAATTAACCATGCATTGATGAAGTTTCGACCTTCATGACGATTTCGCAAGAACAGCCCAATAAGAGTAAAATTTCTCGATCGAAAACAACTCTTTCAAGGAGAGTCGGTCACGGCACTTTGTCCCAGAACAATTGAAAAAAATGACCCGACCGGTTTTTCAAACGACTCACGTATCTTCTGTTCGCGACTTCGAAAATGTCGTTGTCTTCTAGAAGACTCCATTCATCATCACGAAATTCTCTTAGTCGCAAAATAAAGGTTTCGTTAAAAAATGAATTATCATATTTCGCATTTTGACAAATTAAAAATATATTGCATTGAAAGCAAAAAATTTATCCTAACGTGATAAAACAGATAACTAAAATAAAATATTCCTTTGCGTTGAAATTACGTTGTATTACAACAAAATATATCATTAAAGCAAGAAAACAATTAGAATTGACAAATATGTTCAATATAATAATATGTGTTTGTTAACTTTATGTGATTATTAAATTGTTATAAACAAAAATAATTTTTATTTTACTCATGCAGTTTATAAACAAATTACAAAATTTTTTTCTCAGTTTTCATTCGTTATCGTATTAAATTTCTTGTTCCTATCATTAAAATACATTTATGCATGTAAGATAAGATACAATATTATCTAAGTCATCATTCGCTCCGCTGCAGTTGCATTTTCAATTAGTTCAGCATGTTATTTTAGTACAAGGTTGATACAAACTTCATTGTAAAGTTAACAAAAACAATGTTAATATTTACATATTCTATTTGAAAAAGAACATAAAAAAATCATTTGATTTTTCAGAACACAAAATGTGGATAATATTTTTCTTCTATTATATTATCAAGAGAGAGAAAATTTTCAATTATCGAGCTTTAAGAAAAATATTGGGACAACTTCAAATAATATTATGCTACAATTATATACAGGATACACTTTAGTTTCGTTTAATAGTCAAAGAGAGTAATCGCGCATTCCAAATATTTCTTTTCATTTAAACTACGTGCCACGCAGTAACAGGAGCATTTCTCTTCGCAATTTGTTTCTCAACGAAATATGTTTTATCATTACAACTGATGTCTGCCGTGGATATGTGGGTGCCCTTATATGATTACGTCCTGCTTATTACGCATGAGACAGCATATATAAACAGCGTTAAGTATATATACGATGTGTTTCTTGTGAGTTCTAATCGGTATACTCTATATCGCGGGAATAAGTTACGTAGAACGTAAGAGCTAAACTGTCAGAGCTTCCTTACTACAATATTCTACCTAATGATGGCAAGAGCGACAAGATTTATGTGGTTGTTATTTGCGGTAGTAAGTTGTTAACTCATAAACCAGAAATTCGCCTCTAAACTTGGTAGTATATCAAACTTTCATGTAATCATTTTTGTCAAAATTAATAAATTATTTACAAAAATAAAGTTTTAAATGTGTGACGTAACGTAAAATAAATTTGCCTCTTCAAATTTATTATTATACAATTAATTCCAATTTGAACTAAATATAAAAATTTTAAATATTTGAATTAACGAAATATCTTTTCTTTATATATTTATTCTCTCTAAAATAATTCTTGAATTTATCTCTATATTCTCTATAATTTTGTCATATTTAAAAAACTAACTTAACTATCTTTTGAGTTTGCTAGAATCTTACTTTACATTAACGATTTAATGTCGAACATATGCAAACATTATATTAAAGCATAAATTAGCTAACTCTTCAGAAATATACTTTCGTAATAATAAAAGTAAATCAAAATTTCTATAGGCTGCAATAACGCAGGCGAAACCATTAAACCCATCAATTGACGAATCTATCAATGAAATCGATCATGATAACACAAATCTGCAAAGAAATTCATTTGGATCGAATTCTGCTTTGCCGACTAACGAAGCATCTATACAAGATATCACGCAAACAGATGCTACAAACTCGGCAGTTGGTACCGTGATCGATACGACCATACAGTCAGTAAGTGTATCTTCATAAATTGATGAGACAATGACGTATCATCATTCCATTCCGCTAATTAATTATAATTTTAATATGCATTATTAGGCTATCAGTTTATTTCAGTAATTGGGTAACTCACTAATTCTCTTTGCAGAAATTACTCATTGTCATTTTTGTTTATTAAATAATTAATTAAATAATTAATTAAAATCGATTAACGTATTCAATAACTGAGATTATAAATATGATTTCAAAGTAAAATACAGAAGTCACAATAATACAAGAACATCTTATTATTACATTACATTACGTTACGATCTTATTTTTCATAAATTCATTTTTAAGTGACAAATGACGTCACATGATAACATCCTATATATGTTATGACTTAATTATAGCTCTGTAGTCTATCTGAATTATACAAGTAGTATTAACTTATTTTAGTTGAAATAAATAAGTTATAAATTAAATTGACAACAATCGATCAATCTTGCATAATTTTTCTGAAAAATTCACCTATCAGATGTATAGATATTATATTTTCTGCTAAATTTTTGTATTATTGAGAATATTCATGTTCTTAATTTGATTGTTAATTTTTAAATAAAGAAGATTACCTCTCTCTATTTTCATAATTTCTCTCTATATCATGAAACATCATAAAAATGCATTCAAAAGGCACTGACGTGAAATCAATCTTTTTGGCAAAGTTTCAGGAAAATTCAACGACAAAACCGGGTCCGTTCTCTTGGTTCCTGACACCGCTGGTGCAGAAAATCCAAATCTCGCCACAATCGTTCCTGAACGATCGTCTACCGCTACTGAAAGATGTGCTAAACATTCTAGGAATCAACGTACAAAACGTGACGGCGAAACAGCTAAGTGCATCCGGCCTATTGCATTTCTTGGGTCCTAATGATTCTGGTTTCTATACGAACCGGCTGGAACCGGCTGGTTTTTTGGGCGGTAACGGCTGGTTCGCCAACAAAGGCGGCATTCTCGGCGGACCGGGGGCCATACTCTCCACCGGCAGTGTTCTCACAGATTATCCAACTGCTTACAGAAGGAAATAGGATGGCCTATCATTTACTTAGACGTGCAGTGTAAATAATCAAAAAACAAAAACTGTGCAACATAGTTCTAAAAATTTCAGATTTGTCAAGTAAGTCACTTACTGAATGTCGGAGATTCACAATCTTTCCTTTTAATCGAAATATTAAAAAAACAAAAAGTAATAATGAAAGAGCGAAAAGCAGTATTTCTAACTTCCATACAAATTTCATAAGAGATCATTAGTGAAATGCTTTGACAAATTAAACTCGAGAAATTCAAATAGATATTAAGTAAATTATTATTAACATAAACATGATATCACATTTTTTACACATTTATATTCTTATTTTTTTATGTATACCCATAATAAAACAGATTTAACAAATGTATCATGAAATTAAAATCAGTTTCTATTTCTTCGTATCCTCAGTAACACATGTTAGTTTTATATACGTTTCTTAAACGTTTGTGGAACATTAGATATGTTTAGAAAACGTATATAAAACGTACGTGAACCAATAGATGTTACCTGGGATATTACAGAGTAATGTTGATATTAGTGCATTTTTTATGCACTTCAATAGCAAGTGCGATTCGCACTTCGGATTTTTAATAAAACGCGAGTCTCGAGTTACCGGAGACGAGACAGCAAAAGAAAAAAAGGAAATAAAAATTATTAGCGAAAAATGCACGGTAATGCACATTAATGGAGAGAGTGCGATGCGTTATTGGAAATGCATAAGATATCCGGTATCTCGCGAATTCACAGCAAGCGGCTACGCGGTATTTTACGAAGTTGGACGCCGCATGAAGTGGAGGTAAGCCGAGGAATTTCATTTCTACCGAATTGAGATTCGATCTCTCGAGTCCAACTGATAGTCGATGATCGTCGACGATGTACTCGTAGACGAAGAGTCTCTTCGTCTACGGTCTATTACTCCCTATGCGATTCCGCTACCTGTAATCCGACCACGCTGAAATATCGCCTGTTATACGAGTGATTGCGTGCCGACATCTCCGGAGGCGAAGTTTATTAAAACCGTATGACTGATTTGTGCGGTTGGTATCGCTGAGAAAACGACGCGAGTTACGTATACGTTTGAGATATTTGATAACTGGTAATATGATCGATACAAGATCAATTTTCCTCACTGCAAAACTAAACCGATTTTCAAGGATAATATGATTTTATAACTAGTGTTCTTTTTAATTTAAACGGAATTTTAAAAACTATTATTTTTATGCATTGTGTATACATATACGTGTGTGTATCAGACTTTTTATGTCTTCTACTATTAAATTACTATACTCTTAAATTTATTAATTTTGTCAAAAATTAAATAATAAATGAAAATACGGGCAATTAAGAGCCTAAATTCGCAGTAATTGGAGCGATTATATCAACATATATTTCTCAGTACTACATATATATAACAAATACTGAACGTTTCGGCTTAATTCAAGCGAACTTCGGTTTAGTCATTGCAATTACTTGAATTATATTAAGGAAGTTGTATTATACGAGACTACCAAGATGTTTGGTATATATATAGTACTGAGAAATATATGTATAATCGCTCCAATTACTGCGAATTTAAGTTCTTAATTGCCCGTGTTTTCTTTTATTGTTATTTCATTTAATTTTTATCTCAAGAGCTCAACTTTAATTACTTTTAATTTTGTCAAATTCTCCAGGATAAAATTTTCTCGTTAAGTGACAAGCATTCATAAAAAATAGGAATAAATTGTGAAAGAGAAATTTCTCAATCAAATTAAAATTCAATTTGTTTCATCCGATAGCCATGTGTATTCCTAGTTTCTGGTTAAGATTAAATCTGTTTACTGTCTAATTCAATACGAAGGAGGAGTAGCACTTGATAAATTGGCAATAATACGCTGTGTCTGTATGAGCTTGTGTACAAGCTATACACCTGTATAAGCAGCCGTGATCGATGAGAGTGTGGCGACGCAGTTTGCAGCGCCGTGTGTCGTTTATAGATTAATTCTACGTGTCAACAGTTTGTCGTGTCACGCTTTTATTGACTCGTTAATATATGACCACAAATTATATAAGCTGAAATATTCAAGAATATTTCGAATGATACAGCCCGTTGACATTGAATTTATTAAGCTGCTGCTATTGAAAGTTAATTATCATGAAAAGACCATGTAATATTACACGTGTGTAGTATTATCATAATACGTATCGCGATATTAATAATATCAGCATTAACCATCTTGTATCTTAGTTCTATGTTGTTTACGTTTACGATGCGTTCAGGAATTTATTACGTTGTTACATAATTAAATCGAAACTAGGGCAATGTTACATGTAGGTATATGTAGGAAGAGATTTATAATGCATGCGATCGAAGGATTTTCATAAAATCTATAACTAAAGCTCAATATAATTGTATTGATAAATAAGCTATTCTTGTAGTTTTTAAAATTAATAATTTATTTCAAATGACTTTCTATCGCTCGAGTTTGTTTTATCATCGATAAATAATCTATTTATACTCAGATATTCTCAATAATCATTAATATAGCAGCAATTTTTGAATAATTGAAAACAATATATTAGCGTATATTTTCAGTTTACAATTTACAACAATTTGCTAAAAATATCAGTAACAAACGATTTCAAAAAAATTAATAATTCCAATAATTTCCACGCAAGAGCATAATTTATAAATCAGGGGGAGAGATATTTACTATTTATAAATCAGTGAGAGATATTTACTATTTGCTACCGTTTTTATTGGAAATTAAAGTTTTCTAATAGCTGCGAAAATTACGTATACATTACTGGTTAATCAAAATATTATTAATAACTGTAACTCTTACAATGGCCGCCATTATTACAATTGCAAAATGAGAACATGGACAGCTATATTGACCTGCAACGTATGCGTGAATGAAACCCAGGCCGAGTTCGAGTAGAACAGTACGAATCGTTAGCGCAACTCGTGGAACTTTTTAATTAGCGACAACAGAGAGAAAATATTGCAGCGGAAAATCCACGCAGCACAATTGGACAGGTGCGCTATAGTATTCCCCACTCCTCGATATTGAGCTTTTAAGTCTTTTAACCACCCGAAATGGCGATCAATAAATCGTATATCCAAGAAAGAGAAATGAGATGGATTATAAATGGTCGACTGTGTCCGAACAATCATATCGAAGTTTTAATGTTCAAGAAAAGATTGGCAAGACGATAAGAGGCTTTTTTCATATAATGATAATCACCACGATTTATGTAAGATGTAATAGGCAAGGTCTTTTTCATGAGTAGGAGGATTGTCTGATTCACGAAACGATGATACATTCACGATCGCCTAGAATTAGGTAGGTCAATGAACGCGAATCGATGTTTGTGACGTAAGTACGCCGCTATTTTGCCTCGTAACCTTGAACATAAACTTGGAAAGCGATTTGTCCACGAATAAGAAAAATTTTTCGCGATATGTAAGTGGTTGGTCACATGAGAAAAATTCAATCCATATATCTTCACAAAGTTTTAGAACTTAGACACACACATAATCTATGAATCATATTTAAAAATGGGATATTTCGAATTTCACAGAGATAGTTTGGATGAGTTCAAAAAATTATAATTAAGAAAGTAAATAAATTGTTAAAACATAATTTGTTATAGATGGGGGATTATTATATTAGGTGTTGGAATTAATTCGTAGCGTTTTACAAGTGATGGGAAGTACTTTCATTAATGTATTTTTTAATGCTCATGTGAAATAAATAACATTATTTCATTAAAAACGCTACGAATTAATTCCAACACCTAATATATAGAATGTAATTAACGTTTCATAAAAAAAAAAGATAATTATTTATTAATAAATAAATTAAAACACAAAATGTTTTACTAAAAGCTGATATAAAAAATTTTGGAACTTTTTACAGTAAAGGTGAAACTTCTTAAATGCTGGCACGTTCTCAGAAGACTTTGAGCTTTGAACAAAGTTTGAGACGTAAGTCTCCTCTCATATCTCTATAGGCAGAGAGAATCTTCTTGTAAGTACTCTGAGTGCTTAAATTGGATATAGTTATTAGTTACATAAAAGAGTTGGTCCAAGTAATTGAGAGGTTTTAAAGTTTAAAACTTTTCACTATACGGACAGTAGTTGAAAGGTGCACCCTTTTTTCTCAGTTGCTTCTAAAGTGACTGTAAGTGACTTTAAAAGAGTTGCAATCATACAAATCAAACATACAAACTTGATAATTATTTCATAAAAATAAGAATAATCAAATATAAATGTGAGTAATTTGATTTTAATCAATCTCATATTATAATTTCAGGGACATATTGTATGACCCTGGAAGTACAACATGATTATGAATTTAAGGCAAAATCATTGCACTGTAAAATAATTATACTTTAACAAAAAACTCTGTAATTATCCAGGTGACAGGATCGGCTGTCAATAACACGTTAATAACGTTAAGCTAAACATTGCTCTTTTTAGACAATTATTTTTGTCATAAGAAACAGACCTTTAATTGATCTTTGGATGATACGGTCAACTATCAATTACATGGTCAACGATTAGACTTGCGTTCACCTCAACGTTCACGCACCCCCGAGCACCTACGTCGGATCGTGAGTGGGTGTCATGAGTGGGGGTTTGTCAGTAAAGGGGGCGCCGGCAGATTCTGGTGGGGATGGAATAAAATCTCCGAGTGTACGGGGAGGCAGTCCAGTTAAACTAGTCAGTCGACCGAGCGATGCGGGAAGCGACGGTTGATCGTCGTCGATTTCCATTTCCATCGACTCCGTTCGCAAGCTCATAGAGAGCACTGCGAAGGTTAACTGAGAGATGCGGAAGGGATTGGTGATCATGCGTACGTAGGGAAGAGTAATCTCGCGTCGGGTACGATGCCGCGAAAATCCTCGCTTCAAACAACCCTACGACAACGACCAACGCGTATCTCGCACCCCTATCAACACGTCGCGCCTTCAATCGTGAGAAAAAAGAGAGAATCTGCCAATCGCGTCGACTATTCTCAACCTATCGGTACCCTCGGCGAAGGACACACTTTCTTTGCTGGAAGGGATCTCCCAGCGCGGTTAGTTGGGAGAGAAGCGGAAAAAGAGAAAAGTTCCTGTGAGAGATTGCTATCCTCGCCTGCCATAGTGAGTAAGTAAGAACATCACAATCCGAAAAAAAGTTCCACCCTCGTGTGTTGTTGCGTCACTTTTGATCACGTTCTCACGTGAAGGAAGAAGGGATAGACGTCCACGTGCGTGCATGACGCGTAGATCGTGAGTCGCGTTTGTTTACAGATCTGTTGCACCAATAGTATGGTTCTATTCAAGTAACTTTGATTGGCTTAGTCCGGCTCTATACCTACATGACAATCGTAACGATAAAGTTGACTTAAATTACATGAGTATAGTCAACTTTGCCCTAAATAAAAATTGGAAAAATATGTTAAAATTGGAAAAATATGTTAAAAACTAGAAAAACGTGAATAAGCTTTTAATTGTTTTCAATAAATTCTACGTACAGCTATCGGAATACCCTATAAATGTTCAATATATTTCTTCTCTTTTTCTTTCGCTGTCAATTATAATCATTTTAATCTTTGCAGCATCCACATAAACGTGCATTCCAAATAAAAGTTTCTCTCATAATATGTGTTTAGCATAATGACCTTTTCAAAATCTAAGATGACATAATGCGCGATTGAGAATGTCTCAGAATCAATATGCAAAATTTCTTCATTTCCCTTTTCTTCTCATTTTATTTATTACATGCAACATTGAATTAATATTAAATAATGAGTATTCTGACTATAATTTAATTACATTTAATGTAACAGATTAAGCTATAACAGAAATAATGGCTGCGTTCAGCAGAGAAAATTAATCAGTTAGCGCTTAGTGATTCTTTAATATAATTGATTCTTGCCTTTAGTTCTTCGTTAAATCTAAGTGTAGGAACCAATCGTATTAAAGAATCACTAAGCGCTAACTGATTAGTTTTCTCTGCTGAATGCAGCCATTAGAAACATTGTTATCGCTAAGTGACGTTGACGTAAGGAATAGATTTATTCTAAACGTAGATCTCGCGTCATCTTCTTGATTATTGCTAACAATTCTTCCTGGCAACAAATATTTGGCAGTATGCATATTTCGCAATGTGCATACCATTCTACACTGTGAAATCTAAATACTAACAAATTTAACTTAATTTAAGTCGCCACTGCTCCTACTCAATATATCGTTATTTTATACTAAAACAATCGATAAATCTGTATAGAATCAAATTTATCCATTGTTTTAGTATAAAATAACGATGGTTTTTATTTAGCATAAAATGACAATGGACAAATTTTTAATACTGTATAGTGTTAAAATTTAGCTATTGTTTTAGTATAAAATAACGATATATTGAGTAAGAGTAATGCACTGAAAGAGCAATTTTGTTGAAGAGTCTAAAAATTTGGTTAGATCTACAGATCTAAAAATAATTTAATTGAACCATCAAAATAATTTTGCAGGAATCTTAAATATGATGAACAATGCTGCAAAATGTTTTGATAGTCTAGTAACCAATTTTATCGTCTAATATAATAATTGTTTTGATGGTCCAACAAAGTTATATTTTAGATCTATATCTAGCTAAATTTTTAGATACTTCAGCAAAATTGCTTTTAGTGTGGTAACTTAAATTTGACACCATATAGATTTAATAGTATTAATTTGATACTATATAATGTCAAAAGTTCGTCCATTTTATTTTAGTATAAAGTAGTATAATTTAGTATAAACGATATATTGAGTAGCAGTAGTGGCAACTTAAATTAGATAAAATTTAATACTATAGATTTAATAGTGCAATGCTTTATTTTATTTCTTGAAACAATTCGTCATTCTATTACAGATAAAACTGTGATTTATTTAAAACTCCTTATATGTTTTATATAAATCAAAATATGCAAATTTTTAGAAAGAAAAAGGAGAAAGAAAGAAAACATATTAATAAATTTATTATGAATGAGAACAAATGTATAGAACGGATTTATTATTCCCTAGAATTATTTTATAAACTACTGTTCTCCATGGAAATTTTTTGCTCTAAATTTTGCATTTAGTTTCCTGTCATGTCATGTTTAATTCCCCTTTTCACATACTTTTTACATAACTAGACATAAAAGTAAAGCTCTAAGGATGAAATAGAAAACTAGATGAAGTGGTTTGTAGAATAAAGCAATGATTCCGCGAAACTTTTTACTCTCAGCTATTGCTGCGACGCGGGAAAGCATTTTTTTTACAAGAGTTGTTAATATATGTGATATACAAATGTATCTAAATACGCGCGCATGTATAGGTATGTATATAATATATTTATTATTAAATAAACGGAAGAATTGAATAAAATTGTTAAAAAATTTAAGCTTAATAAAATAAAAATACAAAAAATTATTTATATATCTTTTTACGTTATAAATTAATATTTAAAAAATTTATATATTATCTTATTCATTATTTTATTTGTAATTTTATACAATTACCTATTTATAATCAAAATATGATATGATTAATTGATTAAAGCTCATATATAACTTTCATTTAATAACGTTATTAGAAAATATTGTATATACATCATTATTCTTTCCCAGAACTTTTCTACTGAAAGAAATTTTAGTCCCATTTATATTGTTAAAATATTAAATTCTTATTATATTGTTAAAATATTAAATTATGTAAATATTTCGTTACTCTTCTAATCTCTTTTACTAATATTGATCTCTACATTTTATAATACTTAATCATTTATGATTGACCTAAATGACGAGAACTCAATTAAAGATTTACAGTGACATATACATTATTTCTTTCTTACGAATGTCTTTTATCGGTACAATCAATGTATCAGTTTTCTAATATCTAACAGATCATATCCATTAAAATTCAAGTACTAGATTTCTATCAAAATAAAGTTTAATAAAATTAATCAATAAATATCTATACATATTCTCTTAAAATTTGATTCACAAAGATACTTCAACTACTGACAATTTCAACTTAAACAAATATATAATAATTAAAATATTGAAATAGCTATTATTTCGTTTAATATAGCTTTAATTATCAGCTTATAAGATTATGCCTCATTCCCATAAAGAATATTAAAATTGAGGTATTGCATTAAAATGCAATTTGCGATAAATTTAAATAAATTTTTACGTTGATAATCACCTTTATTACATGTGAAAGACTTCAAAATTCAAAGGATAAGCATGTGCGACGAGTTAATAAGAGTGAATATTCGTGCAATATTTTGTGAATATGAAGTCTATATACGCAACAAATTGCTCCTACGTTACAAGAATGTGTAAAATATGAATATACCAATGTATTTTTAAAAAGCTCATTGATGTAATTAAAATTGAAAAGATGCGATAAATATTAAATAACCCCTATTTTATATATATATTTTATATATATATATAAAACTATCTTATATAATAGTTTGTGAAGACAGTTAATTTTGCGATAAACTATCATACGCACATTATTTATTGAGATAAAAGAAGTAATTACATTTATATGAACACACTAATGATAGCAAGTTTTTTTTAACTAGCTATAGAAGTAGCTGAAACGAGTCCTATCTAGTATCATGTTTTCACTGATTATGTATTAAAATATCCATGTCTCTAGCGGTGTATTTCGTTAGGAAAATTTCCGCAATTCCACAACGTCTGATTAAGAAGATTCCCGAGAACTTTCAAAATCAGAAAAAGTGAGATCAGATTATGGTATATATATATCGCGAGTGAAATTCATTTTAACAGATGCAAAATTGTATGCGACATTTCTTATTTATCTTACTATTTATATATTTGTAAGCGAAAAATGATGATTGATAATATTATATTCATTTTATGGTTGTTTATATTATTCATTTAATAATTTCGGCGAGTTGTATTATACTATCAACTTCTATTTGCAAATTAATTATACTAAAAGTCATTAATACAGATTACAATTTCAATTTCAGTGTACATGTAACAAATATATACAATATAAGAAGAAACAACAGAGATAATTTGAAAATAATACCGACCATCTCGAGTTTCTTTTCGTTAAATGAGATAATATTTATAATCGCAAAAATAATGTAATGTATTAAGCTTTTGCATAAAAAAAAGGTTCTTTTATCTCGATTAAATAAATTTTATCTCGGATCAGATACTTGACTTCTCATATCCGATTCGCTATTGTCCCTAATCACTCGATCTTCTATGCCCTCTGACCTCGTTAGAACAAAATTAATCTTGAATCGAGATAATCTTGAAGCTTTTAGCTATTTTGTATTTTTTCTTCGCGAGAAGATATTTTTCACATCAAATTTTCTAATATTAGTACTTTAAAGTTCAATCATTTTTTTTTCATCAAATATTCCTTGCTTGAATTCGCCACGGCGACAGGTGACATGACGTAATTCATTGATAATTGATCGTGTGAGACTTTGACGTCAATTTTACTGTCACATCTTAGCGTCATAACGTTTTTACGTCAATAACGCTGTGCTACATCTATTAATAATAGAAAAAAATGAATCTTATCACGATACTGCGCATTCAACTTTTTAATGGTTTCTTGTATTTGTGATAAAGGAGCAACAATCTTCCACTCTCAAAATAATTATAAATGAAACATACGTCCTTACTTTCGATATATTCCCAAATTTGTTGACATTATAGAGAGAAAACGGCTCAACGCACTGATCTACGCTTTTTATACATTAATTACAACAGCATTTGCTCTTTGCAACAAATTCATGCTAGATAGCCATTCAATTGCCACTTTACTTTGCTTAGGCATAATTATACTCGCGTCACCGCTTCGTAGGAATTTCCATTCTTCCTAGCCATATACTCGGAGATATAATTCGCTCAGTAAACATTGCAGGCTCGATTACGCAACATTATTATGCGGTGGCGACAAATTGCGAATCAGTGTACTGACGTAATCTCGCTCGGTTTTGGCTTGCGCGACCTGATCTTCGTCGAGATCTGACATAGGTGCACCCTATTACTTTTGAATCAGTCAATTATACTTCATTGACTTTGCTAGCACAATATTGTTCGCGTAGGTGTCTCTCATCTCTCCACTTCAGCTCTTCGTTATTCCGTTATTATCCAGAGCAAGGAAGATTATATATATTACGAACGCCCGCATAACTCCTTCCCGTTTACGTAGAAAGACCGAACAAGTTTGAGGTCGAGCTTCGCAGCACGCAATCAAGATCGAAGATGATTACATACCTCAAGCTTCTTCTCGATAATTTTATCTATTTATAAAATCTATGTGTGCGTTGCTTGGCAAAATCAAAAATATGTCATTGAAAAAGAGTATTATAATTTAAGATTAGCAGAAACCACATCCTTATTTATATATCTTAGAAAATAAAAAAGTAATTTTTCATTCACAATTTTTTTATTTTTGTATTAAACACATCTATGATAATTAAATATTAAATTGTGACAATGACGGTTCATGAAATTTATTTTAAGACTCTTCTATATCCTTTATATCCATCGCATTATTATCTTCCATAGCATTCTTAAAATTTTATAAAGAGCATCATGTTGCAACATGTTATTTCCTGAAACATTGTCGATGCTTATAATATTAATAACCCTAGCTGGGCATAATCGAATCACATTCGTTATGTAAAGCAATAAGTTCAACAACCGGCGGCGCTATAAAAAAGTGAATTCCGAGTCTGAGAATGCGTTTCTGCTCTTCAACTAAATAAGATGCTCAAGAAAATCGATAGGCGCGTCAAGGACAGTTTCACGTACTTTCGTGCCATCTCTCCTGGCGCGTGCTTCATCACGCCACGCCGAAGCCAGCTTGCTCAGAATTGCACGTGCAACTTCGTAATGAGCTGTAATAAGAAGCGGTCATGCACAAAACTATAGTCGATTAAATCTCATTACAACTCATTATGGCTTACGAAACGACAATCGACAATCGTGAGACGCAAAAACGATATCAACAGTTTAGTGATTATTTGATATATATTTCATTCAATTTATGTACTGTAAAATAGATGCTTTTATTAATAAATTTTTTCGTTAGTATAGTCAAGTTATCAACTGCGTATAAGCTTGATTCGCTAGCAGATGCAAAGTAAAATAAAATGAAGAAGTGGTTGAAGTTGGAAAAAAAGATGGTAGGCATTGGCGATTGTACGATTCTTTATGACTATGTGATAAAAGACATAACGCGGAAAAGAGACCGTGTGTATACGAGCCGACTGGTTGTCGCGGTTACGTAGAGTCGTCCTAAATCGATAGAGCGAGAGCACTGCTGGCTGGGACACATGACTGTGCGTTGTAAACTTACAATCAAACTTCAATGTATACATTTTTCTTCACGTGTCTATATCAGTTTTACACTGCCTATTTTTTCTGTGCACTGTCATTCATCGACGTTTTAAACTCAAATTCATATCCTTTGTTTTACTAGAACAAATTATTGATTCGTTTCCATTTTGATAATTATAATTAAAATTTAATATATAAGAGATATGCAATTTTTTAATAAATTATAATAAAATACAACTTCGTAATCAATAATCAATTAATAACAATTGTAGAATTGTCCTCATAAATTGTTATTAATCAATAAATTAATTAAAATAATATATTTCAAATATTTTACGTAGACTACTTTTCTCCGAATAACGAATATTACAATAGCTGACGCATTTGCAGATCCAGAATAAAATACTAAAATAAAATAAATGATCTCTTTGATTAAAAAATATTTAAAGTTACTTTTAAACAATGTCGATATTACGTGATTAAATGTAACGTGCATAACTGTAGCTTCGCTCGAAATTCTGGTTGGTGCAAATTATTCGAGGCTGCAAATGCATATTTACAGAAGCTACGTTTATGTCAAAGCTGGGTACGTAACGACTCTGTGCGAGACAAACGCGGAGCGCACAAGCGAATATATATCTTACAACACGGTCGAGAGAATATATCCGTTCTGGAAATGGGCATACGGCTATCTCTTTAAACTCTCAGTCCTTTCTCCAATTTAGACACATAATAATGTGGGCGCAATAGAACAATAACGCTGAGTGTCGCCGTGTCATAAAAGCGCAAGCGAGCTCTTCATTTAAATACATATTACCAACTTCGGTCAACCGTATGTATATCTATTTCCATCAACAGATATCATTGTTCCGTACATCGCATCGCCGCGATACAATATGACAACCGTAACAAACCACATGGGTATTTCGTTCTGATATGAAGCATATAGCGTTAATAAAATGTTTATTTTTCTAGGCTTTATATATTCATCATGTAGTAGAATATCTTCTTTAATAATCAAATATCTTCTCTCCTTAACGCTAAAATTCAAGTTTTTAAATATATGTGATTAAAGTTTTTTTTTATATCTATTATACTTTTTATCGTTGTTATTATCGGTACTTTTTATTCATTATTGCATTTTTCGTTCTACATGTATTTTTGTTGACAATACGAAATCAACAATGTCTCCGTGAGATATTCAATTTCATCATAAATAATCGACTATTTAATGATACTCCATTAGCGCATTTACGTGCAGACTGAAATGGCAGGCTGGTTAAATAAATGTTAGCGTTCGCGAAGTAATCATAGATAACAGCGTAATTTGCTAAACACGTAATATGAAAATAGAATTCCAATATGTTACGTTAAAAGCTACATCAATTATTTGCGAAAATACATCAGCACATCAAAGGAACGTCGAGAATAGGCGTAAATCAGTGAGCAGGTTTGATCTTTTGAATATAATAGCCAAGGAGGTTTATGTAAGCAACGACAAAATTGGGAGTTTATCTGCTCACCATTTTGGCAAAGCAAGTTCTTAATGGCATCTTACGTTCTTGCAGAATTTAAATTCATTCTGTTTTTTAAAAGCGTTTTTTAAAAGCGTTTTTTAAATGTTGTGAAAAAGAGAATTCGTCATCTTTTCGCTATGAATTTTATTTGCTTGATTAATCATTTTTCGTGGTAAATCTTTAAATTTATGAAATTTAATAATAGCATGATCAACGTTGCAATCTAAAAAAATAGCAAAAAACAGTTTTCAGAAAAGAAATATTTCATATGAATTTCAGATCTAAAAAGCAGTTATACTTGTGCATAATCATATGATTATAATTGACATAATGCTTGTGAACATGATCTCATGAACTTTAAGTGTTTTTTCCAAATTTGCATATTTACATGTTATCTTTATATTTTATATTTTTCGTAACGATAATGGACGGAAGTAGAACGAAAATACGCTCTT
>NW_011627542.1:1329835-1408878 GCF_000204515.1 Acromyrmex echinatior | reverse complement strand
TTCCATTTCTGCGAATTAGATCAGCGGCCATCTTTCAGTCACGGTTCAAGGAGCAAGGTGACTGTTTGTCTGTCCAATATTTTTCAAAGGAAGATAATCCGTTTAATGTCGCCATGGAGAGAAAAGAGTTCTTGCAAAATTCTAAAATAAAAGTCAGATCAACTGTATTACTTTTGATAGCTTCATGACGAAGCACTATAGTATTGCAAAGAGAACAAGCTTTTCCGCAATACTGTTTAGATATTATCTTTAAAGACCATTTACGAGACATCTTATTTTACTAATAATAACTTAAATTAAAGAGATATGTAATAATATAATTATAAATTGAAGAACAGAAAGAACATTTATTCTTCCGAAACTATTTTTGGAAGTTAAAAGCGAGTTCAATATTATCTCCTGCTTGAAAATCTAAGAATAAATATTAAAAAAGACATAATTTAAAATTAAATAAAAGACAACCAATATCGTTTTACGACATGAAAGAATAGCGGTTTTATATACATATGTAGCTCGAGAACCCAATATAGTTTTATGGCTTAAAGGTAAATGCACGAATTATGTTCATTATGTCCGCCATTACGTTCAGCTATTTCGCTTTACCTCCAAGCCACAGAATGACGTGGGTTGTGGTAGCTCAACGCTTTACCTAACATATACTCTAATATACTAGGAAAACATATCAAGCACAAAATTAAACGCCCACAAAATTACAGCTCTCTTAAATGTACCTCTAACCTTCATATAGTTTTTTACTTAGTTTTTTAGCATTCCATTAGTTTACCCTTGTTATTTTTATTGTATAATTTTATCAACATATATAATTATGGTATTTACCACACCAAATATGTTTATTCTATTACAATATAAATAATATTCTATTACAATATAAATTATTCTATTACAATATACAGTATAAATTAATAAGTGTCAAATATTTTAAGAACGTATTTCTAAATATTACAAAAAGTTTATATAAACATAAATAGCATTTAATGTTCGACAATATTTAAATGATTACTAGTTCCATCAATTGTTTGACATTATTAAACAATATAATTCCTTCTATCCAAAAAACTAAACGTTTCTAGATCCATGTTCTCTTTTTTATCTGGTCGATAGAAATATGTCCCTAGAATATTTAATAATTATTAATTTACATCCTGTATATTGTTGACATTTTCATATAAAAAATTAAATTAACAATTAACGATTAAATATGTATTACGTTAAGATTACGTATGTAATTTGACGCAGGTGAAATGCAATAAACCGTTATATTTTATATCTCATATTACGCGTTATATTATCTGTAATATCTCGTAATGTTTCGATATGTTATTATATTTGATTAACAAGATTCAATAATGCAATTTTTGCTCTAGTAAATATTAATTCCGAAATAATTACATGAGATAGGAGAATCGCAATCTCGCGTTACAAGCATGATACAATATAGGATTGTACCTGATCGGGGCAGGAACATGCTGAAATTGCAGGAATACAATTGCGACGTGTTATGCTTCTCAGTGCATTCGAGAGAGGATCACGTAACACGTAGAGATACCAACTCTCAGGTGCACCGACACGTTACGCAATGCACGTAGGTGAAACGACCAATTGAATGTGACAACGCGCGCCATACCGCAGCACACATTTGCAATTTGCTATAAATCCCTTAATTAGATCATCAATGCAATATTTCAGGATTGGCCAACAAAATTCAGTGGATGGAAAAAACCTTCCATGATAAATTCCAAATTTTATCGTTTTGGACTTTACTCAATGAAATAACAAACATACAAAGTAACAAACATTATAAAAACGATTAATACGCAATAATAAAATATTTATGTACTTTATGAAAAAGATATTTTTGCTTTAATTAGTAAAGCGTACTAATGACGCGCAATAGTTTAGAGAAAAACGAAACAAACCTATAATAACAAAATATGTTACAATAAAGTATCTTTTAATTCAACTTAATATGTGAAATATATTTTTAAAATAAAAATTTTGAAGATAATATAAATGTTGTTAAATTTTATATTAATTTTGAGTTTCATGAGAAAAGCATAATAACAATAAAATTAAAATTGTTTATTAATATAAATCTGGTTCGCCATACAATATCTTATGACAAAAAACTAATTTATTTGTTACATCGATTTTTAATCTATTACGAATGTTATTTTGAATAAAATTTAAATTGGAAAACATTTTCTCAATTGACGTTAAACTAGAATAGATGATTAGAATATCGATAACAAAATTTTCTGTTTATTGTTTTTAACAAAAAAACCAATTTTTGTTTTTTTTCCAACCGTTCTTTTTCCACCGGCATAGACTTTAAAATGTGAAATGTTGCCCATCATGACATTTCCTAATAAAAATTAGAAAATAAGTCGGTCAATTCAAACAGAATAATGAAAGAAATCGGAATTGAGATATTTTTCAGGACCTGAAAGGAACTGATTGTAAGATATAATTGCGATATTTAATTTCCGTAAAACAACAAGCGCAACTCGCTTACCCTTCTCATTAAAATTCACCAAGCTTGCAGAAAGCGGCCGATTGTTACATTATGCAAGCGAAAAAAGTGAGAAAATAGCTGACTTCTCGTATTAAGATAACTTCCATGCCGCCGTGATACATTAAACGCAACAATGTTATCTCGCAAGCGCGTGGACTATTTCCTTCCAAAACACCTGCGGCGTCGCTTATAATCAACTCCTTATCCCTCTCGAAAGGTCAGCAACCACATATCTCTAACCTTAAACTAAAGGCATCTGACACAGATATGCATATGCGAAAATCCTGAATATTATCGTGCATTGCGACTGTTACCCTCTTCACATTTGATCCTATCAATTCCCAGTATAAATTACGCTTTGAAATTAGTATGGAATTGCAAGCCGTACAGGGTTTGCACGCATAGTACACAATTTCCTATAAATTATATTACGGAAACGTAATCACAGGAAACGTTTAATTAGCATATATTCCATGATCTACTTTATCCAAATCTATTTTATAATCCGGATACATGTCACAGTTGATTTTTTACGTTTCAATTCCTATAATCTTTGATGATCAATACCTATTGAAACTTTAACCAACGTCTACTTTTGTTTTACAGAGACGAACGAAGCATCCCTCTCCAGAGACTATCAGAGATAAATCGTTTCAGGACGTACGTACTCAGCACGAAGAATTTAAAGAGCCAATTTCGTCGAGCAGCGACTTGATTGTGCATTGAAAATCGAAAAATCGTATAGAGGTCCAATCGTTGGAATCCACTTCGCAGTAAATTATTGATTTTATTAAAAAAAAAAAAAGAAATGTTAATTATGATTCATTACGAGATTATTAAGATTACGCGTGAGTGACAAGTGCACGTGATAAATTGACAAATGTCCGCGAATAAACACGGCGAACGAAATAATTAAGTCGTCAAATCAAGATTAATGTAAGTGTAAAAAAACGAGAAAGAATGAAGCTTAGGAAATCAGTGTCGAACGATCCTGTTAATCGGCGCTTAATGAGTGCCGCGTGAATGTACGGAAAAGAGGACAACTACCGAGATGAAACTGGGAGATAATATGACTATGGAAGGTGAGTAAATTCTAGCTATAGAATGATTGACGTATTACTCACGTCAGCATGTTTGATGAAGAGTGATTGTTAAAATAGCGACAATTTCTTAATATAGTGTGATGTTTAATCTAAAGAAGTGTCTAGATTAATTATATCTCTCAACTCAATTATAGTTATTATTTCTAACTCATTACGTATGCATATCAAAGTAATATCGGATCAAGAATTTTCTGCTTCTCGTGACTTTATGAAGATAAACAGAATTTTTTCCATAATTTCCGAATATTATTATTTATTTTTAAAAAATACGAAATTAACTAAACTTTCTATGTAATCTATTAGATGTTGGAATTAATTCGTAGCGTTTTTTAATGAAAGAATGTTATTTATTTCACATGAGCATTAAAAAATACATTAATGAAAGTACTTCCCATCACTTGTAAAACGCTACGAATTAATTCCAACACCTAATAGTATCCTGAATATAAATCTCAAATAACGCGTTGCGTGCTACAAACTGATATTTCAAATCGTTAAAAACGTGGAATCAACCTTGAAAGTTTTCACGATTAAAAAGTATATAAAAAGTATATAAAAGTATAGTGGAAGTAAAAATTCAAATTTATTAATCGTTCAACATACACACACGCACACACACACACACGCACACACACACACACACACACACACACACACACACACACACTTTTATTTAACACTATTCATATATTTTTTGCAAAGACGACATGATGTTCATTGAAAATATGCCTCAACTCTTTGGCTTCTCTCGCGCGACCTTTAATCCAACTTCGAATCCGGCAAAATCGTGCAACATTTGTCAGACATTAAATGTGCAAACACGACTAGAGCCAGTAAAATACGCGATGCTAGGTTTTCAACGACAAGATGAATGATGCGATTAATTTAGTACTTGACAAAACTGAAGAAATAAACACAAAATTTATAACTTAGATTTATTAGTTTTATACACACATGTGGGACACATCTTACTCTATATTCTCAAAACGCCACTATGAAATTTTCTTTTAAGATCGTCAGATAAAATAAACTTGACGTGTTTTAAGATTAGCTTGGGAAAATATAAGGCGATATAAGGCGACATCTTGAAGGACATCTTATATTTGCACTATAAACTTAGTTTATTCTCAAGCCTGTTCTGAATATGCCGCAGCATGTGAATCGTGAATATAAATAACAATTTTATATATCCAGAGCGTATAACCCTTGTAAGATAATAAATAATTCATTTAAAGAATGAAGCGATGTGTAACTATCTACATTCAAATCAGATTAGTACGAATGTAGGCGCTTAAACGGGTAATCAATACTCTAATTGGAAAGATAATAATTATATTTCATTAATTGTATGTCGAAAATAAAAACAAATAGTAGCAGACAGAAAATAAATTTAGATTTTCTGCTCAAATTTTGGAACATTTTCTAACAAAAACTAAATTGAAAAAGTCTTTTTATATGTTGTAAATCTATGTACTTTATTAAAATAAAATAAAATTATCAATCAATATGCATTCAATGTTAAATAATCTATCTAAATGTTCAAAATATTTTAACACATTTTTAGTATCAATAAAATAATTATTAATATTATTATATATAACATCAACAAAATTCACATTGCATAAGTATTCTGCAATATATAAATTTATACATAAAATATATAGAACCTCATAAAAGTTATTTCTCAAGGCATCTTCTTAACATAACAATTTTTTAACAAGCAATGCAATCTACGACTCGTAAACTACAATAGATATATGTAAATGAAATTCACAGCCCGTACCTCGAAATAATTAATTTAATTTTACACAGTGAAGAATAGCATTCGATGTAGCACAGCGAAGCAGTTGACGCGCTTGACTTCGTTGAGAAAATATTCACCCGTAGTAAAACGAGTGAAGCATTTAAACAAGACGTAATTTACTGCGACTGTAAAATGGTGGTAAGCTACAAATGTTCGCGGAGATCGTTTCACATTTTTTACTGCCAGTAAGATATAAAAATGAAATACAAATTTTATCATTGTAAAAGCAAGTCAATGAGTTCTTATTCATGCAGCTTTTAACATATATTGGACTCCATATTAAAATATAAATATTAAAATACAAGAAAATTAATTTGAAATTAACTTGAAATTACTTTAAGATAAATACATATATTTATATAAGAAAAAATGTATCTATATAATGTAAAATAAACATATAACGCGAAAAAAGTTTGGAGAAAAAGCTTTTAAGAGGTTTCTCTATGTACAGAAAATAAAAATAACATTGTTGCGAAGCACTATTACTTTTGCTTCACACTGCTACAATTTTCGCATATATAAAAATAAAGTGTTTTTTTATTTTATTGCCTTTTTTGTTTCATATTTTCTTGCTATATTGATATTGTGTACGGGATTTCTTTTTTACACAGTGTTTTTTTTTTTGCAGCTTTGTTTTGAGAACGTTTCTTTCATAAATCATCATTTTTTCACTTGTTATCTAAAGTGCAAGTCATTGAAGCACATAATTTTTGTAACTCTCAGCTAATATTAGTGTTAGTATGATAGATATTGCATCGACACTTTCTTGATAATACTGACATTAATATTTGCAAACTGAACAATATCATAACATTTTATTTTAATCTATTATTTTATACATTAAAAGACAGATTATTTTATATCTCACTTCGCAAACATTAAAATTTTCATCAAAATTATTTCGTCAATTATTTCGATTATTTTTTTGGAAGAAAAAAGAAAAGTAGACAATATTTCGTATTCGGATTCATTTACTTAAGGTTTTATGTATTCAAATTTACATTAATAACTATGAAATATAATTAGTATAAGAAAGTAAAAAAGTGGACAAATAGTTGCTATAAATCTTTGTCATAATTTTTCACTTAGCAATATATAATATTAATAAATATAAAAGTATCACGAAAATGTAATTTCATAAACGCAAAAACATAATTAAATTGTGCTGTATATTAGCATACGAATTTGTTGAATTGCTCCAAAAGATATGTTCTACAATAAATTTTTTCATTGAAACCATCAATGATACGACGAGTGTCGGAAATCTCTTTGTCGTTAGTAATCTGAATTTTCTCTGCAGAAAAGCTGTAAAAATGCTTCGCGTGACGTTTGAGAATCGTCTTCGACAATTCAGAGAAGATTTCGGAGTGTTTGTTGAAGGAAAAGAAATTTACGTTTAAAGAATATTTTTACGATTCAATTAATTTTAGGGAACAAGTTTTATGATTATTTCACGTTGTAACAATTACATCTTGATTAATAGTTTTTCTCGACGTAATAGTTTTTTCATTTTGTTTTTTTTTTCTTTAGAAATTATCTTATATCATTTTACTTTTCGCAAATTTAAAGCAATGTATTATTATAGTCATAAATGTGACAATATAATTAAGTTTTGTCTTTTAAAGAATATTTCGCTCATTCAAAGCTATTGTTGATTTATAATTTCGCGTAGCATACGTTAAAATTATCTGAGAATATCCCAAATAACACATTTCAATTACATAGCCGCGGAGCAGTGTGATGTAATGAAAGTAAATCAGATTAAATTAAATCCCGAAATTCTTCATGAAAGAGAGAAGAGAGAATAGAGCGGAGAATAGGCGGAGATCAGCATATCACAACTCTTAATCAAGTTTCCACTGATTAATAGTCTCGCTGTCGATTACAAATGAAGCTATATTTTTCTCTTTTCTTTGCCTCTCTCTCTCTCTCTCTCTCTCTCTCTCTCTCCCCCTTCTTTCTCTTTTTTTCTTTTTCTTTTTCTTTTCCTTTTCTGTCATTCTCTCTTTCTCTTATCTCTTTTTCTATCATTTTAGATACAGCATACACAAATAATCCCTGATTGAGGGTTTGACATTGCTATTTTCTCTGTGCTTCGTTCGAATATGCAATGTGTTGAATAAACATTCAACGCACTGATTACAGTTGCAAGCAAATGTTACAAAGCATTATAACAATACAATTTATAATTATTTTATTTATAATATCTGTATTTTTAAATAAGTAAGTTAAAGATTAATTCAATTTTTCTATGATTTTATATATATCCAATTTTTGTTGCCATTTAAAAATATTTTTAGAGTATTTAAAAAATGTGACAGAAAAATATTATAATTTTAATAAAAATAATTATAAATATAAATGTAATTTTTTGATTAAATAAATTAAAATATTTATGTATTACACTTCTTCAACTTTCTTTTGTAAATTAGATATAATTGTTTGATTTGACATTTGTGATATTGTAATGCGATACGTCAACAAAAAAAAAGTAAATTTCTTTGCAAATCAAATAGCCTTTTTGAAAGTACCTGACTTTCGGAGAAGTAGAGTTCGTAACTCTGTTGTGCTGATAAAACATTCACTGTGTAATGCTTGCTCTATCAGCATCTAGAGTGTACGATTTAATAGTCTTATCTCCGAGTTTAACTTTAAAACTTGGCGGTCTCCTTATAGAAATGTTTAATCTTATCGTAAGTAAGCGGTAGCTGAGATCGAAGTACTAATTTAAATCTAGTTTACGCTTTTTCCTCCGCATTAACCAGAAAGAATTTCATCAAAAAACTTTCAAAATGTCGTCAAAGAGATTTAAATATTACGTAAAAGTGTATTGATAAAAGTACAAGTGAACCTTATTTAGTATTCTTTTCTTATATTTCTAAGGCTAATAATTAATAAATCAGTTTGCATTAACTTACAACATTGGACACTGTATGTGCTGTTATAATCAAATTCGATTATTTTGAAAAGGATTACAAACTAACGATGTTATATACGAATTGTTTCAGGGAAAAGGCTATCAACTTTTTTCAATTTGCGGATACTGACAGTTTGTATTATGAAACAAATTTTTATAAAACAGACAACTACATACACGTTCTTTCGATATAGCAAATCAGTGTAATCACAAATGTTAAACAGGCCTAACTTTTTGACATAAAAATGCATATGTTTCTCAACACGATAAACATTCAAATGTCAAAAAGTCATACTCTTTTTTGCTCTTAGAGCTCATAACAACAAAATTCAGATAGTAATTTCACATATAGTTACTTCATCAGAATTTTTAGAGTAAATATTTCTCCAGTTCGAAAATTGACGAAAGAACCTTCATTTTAAAGTCTATATTATGTGATTTTTTATCTTTTAAATTACTATAAAATAACAACATATGTGAAAGAGAGAGAGAGAGAGAGAGAGAGAGAGAGAGAGACATTGTACAAAATTTAACGCCGAGTTAATTAATTTGTAAATTTGTACGATGAAAAGTACTAAGGACAATAGTGACAGCTAACAGGATAAATACATATAATGATTCCTCGAATTTTATGTATTATCAGTATACGCACCATCGTCTTTGCATTTGTGTTTCTAGTTAAAAGACAGTAATTTGTCGTTCGTATTTCGCTCGTACTCTTCCGCTCTTTTTCTCTGACGAAGTTTCAAGGTCTCATTACATTTAAAGGAGATCTTTGAGAGCGACGCACAAAAACGCAATCCAGCAAAACATCTATAATGTAAACAGCAAACACATTCCTGTTTCGCTTAACCTACCTCATTTCCTCCGCTGTAGCGTTATTCCCTACCCCCCCCCTCCCCCTCATCCTCTTACAGTTTTTTAAATTTTTTCTCTTTCATAAAGTGAATACATAAAGTGATACGCACGATCCAGATTAACGATGTTGTGTAATAAAAAAAAATCTTCTCAGATGAGCTTCAGTAATTATTCCAGATAATTATTTCGTAATATACAATAAATGAGATTTTTTTATATTAAGAAAAGATAAAACTATTTTCTACGACAAATGTGGCAGAAAATTATTTCAAATATTATTATTTTACACTACATTTCGAAATGGCTTTTTATATCCTTTATTTATATTTCAATGTTCGGTAAGAACAAAGCCTCTAAACTAAGCAGATTGAAATTTTTGCGGTTAATTAACTGTTTCGTGCGATATGGCGAATAGTGGAAATTATTTTCCAGTATAGACTATAAGTAGATGCATAAACATGACGCAAATGGAACGCCAATTTGTCGACCCTTTCGCAGCTTGGCGTTCGCTTTGCCTTTATTTCATCACCGTTCCAATGCGGCATCGCTTGCTGCAACCGCTCGCTTCATTCGACCAGATTGCTCTTTCTGCTCGACCTTTATCGATCCTCTCACGACTCGACTTCACACCAAACACAGAATAAAAAAGCGGATCTAAGTCGATTAACGTCGTCTCATTCTATTCGTTGCTCCTTTGTTCCTCGTATTTTCGCGAGAAGTCATTTCTCACAATTGCAATCTTAATCTCGTCACGATTCTCGTCCATTTAAATTTATCTTATTTTGAGCGCGTCTATACTTTTTTTGATTTTGCGAATGTTAATAATTATTTTTATTCAAAACGTTTGTCTTTCATCACATTTTTGATTTAATAAATGTTAATTATTTAGTTACGCGAAAGCAAAAATAAATATAATTGTTTTAATTACGTGCATTCTAAATATTGATAGATTACTAAAAAAAATCAATTATTTATTTCCAAAAGTATGATAATTGGGATTCGACAGCTAGAATAAACAGGCAGAATGCAATTCTTGTCAAGACTCAACGATTATAGTGGCGACGATGACGCTTCATTTCCGCGGCTCTCCCGATCAATATCAGGTGTCACCGGAACAGTTTTGCCGGCACGCCGAAGAGTTAGCGTGAATTGATTATAACTAGAAAGGAGGATGTGGCCATGATAATACGGATGCGCGATCGCCGGTCTCTTGACGATTTAACAATTGACTTACTCATGCGCCTACAAATCGTCTGTCGGATAATTGAACGTGAGTCGCACATACTCTTGCGCGCCGTCATTGTTCCCTTTCATATTTGCATTCTCATCGAGATTTCCTCATCTAAATGCTTCCCTCCACTCGATATTCGCTCGTGAAAATCCCGGATTCTTTCCGGAATCTTCTGCACGAGGTAATTTATTCTTTTTATCTCGATAAACATGCAAGGATTTCGGTTTTGTGTGTGTGTGTGTGTGTGTGTGTGTGTGTGTTTCAAAAAAATAAAAAAAATCATCATTTCTTTAAATGTTATATTTTTTTTAATTTGCATTATTACTACTAACCTTCCTAGTGATTAATTTATATTAACTATTTGTTACTATTAATATTTATTTTGAATATTTAAAATCACAGAAATAAATTTATAAACTCATAATTATATGCATTTATTCGTTTGTCTACGCGTGTACAATTATTTTCTTTTTTTAATACGTTATAATTAATTAATACAATGCAAGAAAAGCTAGAAAATATTAGGTCTTTTAAAGAAAGAAAGAATGACAGAATTTACTTCCCATATAACTTGACTAAAAACAAATAGGAAATAAAAGTTTCTGTGCTTAACATTTAGATGGAACTGTAATAACAGCATTAGAAAATCTTACAGTTAGATATTAAACATTTTTTTATGTTCTTAATAAGATTTCTGTGTTTAAAAATTCTTCCTACAATGACGATACAATGCACCACAAATAGAATTATCGATTTTGCATAAATCTATGAATTATAATTTACATCTTTTGTTTAACGTGTATATACAAAATTAATGTTGCTTTAATGCATTTTGTAAGTAAAAAATAAGCAAACAAGATATTACAAAGAGTTATAAATGTTAAGTTATTTTTGTGTTATAATATTATAAATGTTATAAGACATCGTGAAAGCAATTTATATAATTTACGAATATTTATATCAATATTTAAACTTAATTGTTTATTTTTTTGAAAAATACTGTTTTATAAAATATTGTTTTTACAAATATAGAGAGAGAGAAAGAGAGAGATAAAAATATAAAATACATTTAGTTTTCAATTTCATGAAAAACTTAATTATTTCAGATAATTCAAAAATAATCATGTATTATCCTTTATCATTAATTATCCCATCTCGGTATCTCCATACAAAACGAGAACCGTCAAGCTTTCATTTTCAAATTAACAATTAATTATCGTCTAATTATTAGTCAATGCAGACAGTAATAAAGTTCTCTCAACATATGTGGTGCGTCAACTATAGAAACAATCTATTACACATATATACTTTATTCGATAAAATGAAGCATCCGTCAGTATTCTTTAAAATAAAACAATATATAGTGTAACATTTAAAGCTAGAGAAAGTAAGTTATAGAAAGAGTTATAAAATTTTATAATTTACAAAGTTTCATAATTTTTTTTGCTTTTTATTCATGGCAAGTGATAAAAATAATTTCGATGTAAAATAATACAAAATATATGATACAATATGATTTGTATTAACATCACGAAATATTGTAAAAATATTATTTTTCATTTGTGAATCTTTCCGTTTATTTAGTTTATTATGTGATATTATTATTTGATTAAATTTAATTTTATTTAGTCTGTAATAATTCAATTATTATAATTTTACTGATTGAAAGAGCATTCATATAGTGATAAATTCATATAGTGAAATGTAGCAATTAATTATCGCCCAATTATACAATTTATAATTCCAAATGGACGAGAATCAGAGAATTAAAATGTTTGTAAAATGATGCAGTTACATCAAGATCTCATTTCTGGAAAGACGCCATTATTCTTATCTCATATTTTTATATATGAAAAACATATATATAATCATGTAATTTTATATACATTACTGTACGCAATAATAATATTCTAATAAAGATATATGGACATTTTTTTTAACTCAAATAATATAAAGCATTTTTATGATTATTCTTAGAGAGAGAGAGAGAGAGAGAGAGAGAGAGAGAGAGAGAGAGAGAGAGAGAGAGAGAGAGAGAGTCTGAAAATTTAGTTTAAATTTAAAAAGATTTAAATTGTAACTGTTTCGCAAATAAGCATTTCAATTTTTTGTCAGATTCATATGTAAATGTTGAAATTAACATAACGTGATACATTTCGATGAATTCATACAGATTGTTGAAAAAAATAAAGGTTTTTTTAATTGCATTTATAGAGTGTGTAAAATATCTGTAATAATGTGCGCAAATTTAGAGAAAATGCAAGCTGTGATGCGAGAAAAAAATTACTGAATACGAAACTGCTAGTAGTCCGCAAATTCATTCAAGCTGTCGCGTCGCCACTTCAATAAAAAAAGAGAATTTCCGTATTCAAGTTTATCGTAGTGATAAAATTTCAATGTCAATCTTGCAATTATGCGTGTTATTCTCGCGCTATCAACATTAAATGCAGCTCAACCAATGTATTTCGATAATTATAAAATGCTTTACATTTTCGATTTTATTTTTCTATTTCTATTCAAGAAAGAATTGAAAATTGGCATTTTTTTTTAAGAAAGCTTATTTGTATCTCAAAGAAAGAATATAATGCGTTTAACATTCACGTTATAAAAGTTTATTGGAAAAATAGTGGCAGCGTAAAAACTATAGCGAGGTTATCTAACATTAAAAAATGAATGATCGTTCAACGTGCGCCACAGGGCAATTGCAGAAAGTTGCTCTATTTGTAAAAGGCAGAAGTTTGCTGTTATCAAATGCACGTGCCACGTGCGCATTTTAATCGCTTGTGTAATACATCATGAATTAATGTAATTAATATCATATGCAATACATAATTTATATGAAGTAATGAAAAGGATATTTGTAGTAAATTCAACGTCAACTTCCACTCATTAATCAATGGTCATCACAAACATATGAGAAAGTCGTATGTTTATAAATTCTATTTTAATTAAATATTTAACAAATATATATGTTCTCTCTCATGCAATATATTAAACTACGAATTTAACGACGCAGTACTTTTTAATCGTAACGCACACGTGCGGATCGATACAAACAGTGGATGTAAAAAATGTTTTTTAAAACGATAATTTTAAAAAACGCATGCATTCTATTTTAAAAGTAATAAAAACTTTAAAAATAGGAAAATTATTTAAATATTTTAATAACGTATCTCTAGCGTTTGAGAGAGGAATTACGGCATTGCAAGGATTAAATCGTTCGGTTGCATACTCGATTACGCCTGCATAATCGATATCACTTCATGACTTTGTAAAAGCAGAACTTTATAATTAGCAAATGTCGCTCGTGTAACAGGATGAACCTTTAATATCCGTTACAGCATGGTATTCTTAGAGCTGCGATTAAACTTGCCGTGCTTACTTTCTTCTATGATTCTTTCAATATTACGCCTACTCATTTGCTCATAAAGAACCTTGCAAGTCACAAGATTGTTTATTTCACAAGCGGCTGGAAATATCACAGTCAATTCTAGAAATATTATATTTATATTTTGTAAACAATATAAAAAGGTAAATCTGTCATTAATGCGCATTGAAAACTATATTGAGAAAAATGTAGACTCTTAAAAATTCTACTATATGAATTTTTAGAGTAACTTTACTAGTCACGTACACGGGATAAATAATTTCTCGTTTTATAACACAGTACGAAATATAATTTCAAAATTTATTTTTTAACTCGAAGATAAATTCATTGACAGAAAAAATTTTGAAAATGCTAGAAATGAGTCTGTTTTACGAGAGTATTATTCAGAATTATAATCTCGTGAAAGAGAGAGAGAGAGAGAGAGAGAGAGAGAGAGAGAGAGAGAGAGAGAGAAAGTACACTCAGCAATCAAATGATCTTCATATCATCGAGATGAAGCCATAAATCGGATATACAAAATGATAAACTCAACAACTAACAATAAACTCAATTTCATCGGTATCATCCGTTTCATATATTATATTAGTTTTCCGAGAAATGAACTATAATTGAAACGTTAAGAGAGCGATAAATTGATAAATCATATTAAAAAACTTTTTTTAATTAAATTTTTTTTATATTTAATATAATTGTGAAGTTAATCGCTGATAAAATTTACATCTAATACTAATAAAATAAATAAGTTCATTTCTCTAACTTATTGGATTTATAAAAGTGTATGCGCTTCAAAATTATCGAAACCTCGTGATACATATAAAATGAGAAAGCAATGTATAAAATGGAACGCAATTGTGCTCAATGTCCGGAAGAGGAGTTGAATTATAGAAGCGTGGAAATGTGCCCATCTCGTGAAATTGAACCGCATAATTTCATTGTTACGGACGGAGGAAAGACGCGAATCCGCACGAGATACTCACACTAGCCTATATAATTCTCTCGATACACACAAATCCTTCTCGTCACGAATTATCTCTATCGCGAATGCGATATATGATAGATATTCCCCTTTTTCACGTAGATATTCACTATTTTTTGATAGTTGGAAATCAATTGATTCTGTCAAAAAAAAAAAAAAAGAAAAAATTGCGAGAGTTAAAGTTCATTTAAAACTGTAATCTATTTCAGTAAAACTGCTCCGAATTGAATAATAATTAGAAAAGATTTTCACAAGAGAAAAATGCAGAGAAAAAAGTAAACGACTATTTAATATATTTTCAATATTATTATATACAAATATTACTATAATTTCTTACACATTTGAGAAATTTCTATAAATTTAATATGTTTCACGTGTTTCAAATCATCCACTCAAATTTACATGTTAATTCAACACAAGATGAATATGTTAGAAGGTAACACAAATATTATTTAAGAAAATAAACACAGAAAGGTAATACTGACAGTTTTGTAAATAAACGTAGAGGTATATTTTTCAAAAAGTGAATAATTAGAATTAGACTCTTGAGATATTAAACAAATAATAAATAAAGCAAAAAACGCAATTAAGAGCCTTAATACGCGGTAATTGATGCGATTATCTTATAAACATATATTTCATTGGCATATCTTACATAACTATAAAAACTGAATGTTTCGGCTCAATTCGAGCTATCCTCAACCGTTTCAAGTATATATTTTTCAAATTAACACATTTTATTCATGCAGCTTAGATTTCACGTTCTAAAAACATATTATTTTTATGTTATTTGTTCACTTATTCATAAATTACGTTTTCATTTTAACATTAAAAAATGTTGAACATTAATTTAACATAAATTATTTAAATAACATAATCCATTCACCCAATGGCGCTACAACCCAAGTCGAGTTCTGGCTTCCACAAATAACATAATCATATTATGTTTAATTAACACTCGAATATGTTTAAAAATTCAACGTAAAAGTTTAATAAGGACTTGAGTGGGCCGTTTCCAACAGAAATATGAAATGTTTTTTAGCGTATAATTTTGATATTATTTAATAATATTTAATGTTGAATGTGCAATATTAACTGGTTTATTTCTTTATATAAATGTTTGATATTTTGCGCAATAACTTTATACATTATCGTGTTAACTCAAATACATTTTTAATATTCCAGCTTGTAACGTATGGAGCGACGTGGGTAGTCCGCGAAAGTATCGGCCACCACGAATCGGCGACATTCCGCGGTAAGTAACTTCAAATTGCTTCTTTTACAAAAATAAAACTTGAAAAATTTCAATCAAAACTTTCTAACCTCAAGAAAATACTAACATTACATAACTGTAACTTTATAGTTTACTTAGCTATCTCGAATGATGATCGCGACATGAAAAAGTTTTATATATATCCATTTACGTCATGTTATATTCTTATATTTAGAACAGCTGTAATATCTCGAACTCTTTATGTATGTATTTTTGCAACGTTTATCGTTGATAATATCGCTCATCGACTCACTTAATAGCTAACTGAAAAAAGTGCCTCGGTTTCGAGGACGGGATAATATACGATGACGATGCACCCGCTTATGCAAACGTGCGATATAAATGCAGATGTATTTGAGCGAGCATATGTCTACAGACGCATGCATAATACGATGGATGAAGTACGCGTTGTATTGTGACAGTAGAAGAGATGAACCATAGTGGAAGTATAAGTATATTACTTCCACTATGAGATGAACTATGTAGTTTTCGCTTTTGTGAAATGACGACGCATGTCCCGGGAAATAGACGAATACGTCTTCAGATGGTCCTTCAGAAACAGATGCATGTATATGCACATTTGGACAATTTCAGTTTCAATTAATACCTCGATCAATGTTCTGGTTATAATACATATATATTAATCTGCACCTGGCCCAGTTTCGTATAAATGTAATCATCTAACTTGCTTCTGCAAATTACAAAGACTTTTAGATCATCCTCCATATACTAAATTAAATTATCAAATCATTATCAAATCATTTATCATAAATCAAGAACAAGACCCAGACAAATGGAGTACCAAAGCAACAAGACATGATTGATCGTTTCATCGATATTCTATTATACATTTTTACAAACATGGAATATTGCATTTTTGGCAATAAACCGTCCATTGATTAATTCCGACCTTCGACACCATCGTCCTGCATTTGCTTGAGGAAAGGGGCGAAAAAGGAAGTTCAAGGAGGATGACCTAAACTGCCATAATGCATCCCGGCATGCGAATAGATATTTTTAACCACATAACCGAAGCCGATCGATATGTACCAAGGCGGCAGAGATTTGTGTCTAAATAATTGCACTTTTGCCCTCGCTAACATTAAAGGTAGAAATTACGTTGAGTTATTTAACGTCGCCTCTACGTTGAAGATATTTGTTTCCTTTCGTCAGAGAAGTCTTTTAGGTCACTAGCCGCCTTACAATCAATCTGAGAAGAAATTTATCCGAAAATTTGCTATTATCTATGTATAATGCCACCGATTCGTGAAAGCATTGTTTTTCCCTTAATAAATAATAGCTCCGTTACGAACTGAATAACGATCCCGTCGATAAACATTCATTTGCTGAAGTAATGTTCTCGACAAACATCGCTTGCGGTACGGAACACTTCGCAATATATAGAAGCGACGGGAAGGAAAAATAAGCACTAGGAAATCGCAAGAGCGGGCAACGCGAGATATTTTAAACTCCAGCCAAGCATCGATCGATGACCAGACCATTACTGCTTAAATTATTGAATCTTGCGGGACTAACCGATACGAGATACGAACGCCGCTACGCGAGAGCAAATGCAGCAAACATCATAGTGATCTAGTCAACTCTTTCTATAAAGGTCATTTCATTTCTCCCGTTTTATTGTTTTCTTTATTTATTTATTTTTTTTTTTTTCTATTGTTTGCCACTCTCAGGTCGCCGGAGTTACATTTATCTCACCGCGACACGAAGCGACGACAATGCACTGCGCAATATATACTCGCCCGCGTATTCCTGCGGCGACGTAGCTTCGGAATCGCACGCGACGTTCCAAATGCCGCCTGCATTGTCCGAGATAGGATGATCGCGAGAGTAACGCGGTTACGAACAACTGTGTCAACGGGATTTCGATAGACGAGTTTCGTAATATATGTATCGCATCATGTATCAACCGGTTGACGTAAACTGTTGATATATTGCATGCGTCATATCCGCATATTATTCTTAAATTAAAGTGTTAAAGATTGGCCAACCTTGAATAAAATGTAAGCTTCGTCGATTTTCACGAATTTTCAGTCGGTAAAATTATAAACGACAAAATTAATAATAAAGTTGTATTATATTCATATACACCGTATATTTGTAATCTTATTCAAGCTTAAACGTATTAAACTCGAGCTTAACATCCTTGAAAGGATGCTCAAATTTCTACAGGGAAATTGGAGCGCGAGCTGTATCAATTGCGAGAAACAAATGTCATGAATAAATACGAGAGATGTTCCTCTTCTAGAATACTAACCGCGATATTTTAGTACCAGAAATACGACATCTCATTTTCGAGAATCGTATATAATATGTCAACGTGTCTAAAGTTATGTTCTCAGTTCTCATCTTAATAACAATTTTCTTTGAAGCTACCAAAATGTTTCTAAAATTTTCGCATAAAAGAGTAATATTTTCCCGTATGTCGACAAATGTAAATTTTGACAATTTTGAAAAAGACTTATGATATGAAGAATTTCTTTACATACTCATGTATAGAATAATATTATAATGTATCATGTTACACTTTTCTTATTTAAAATTTCTTATTGGCAAAATTATGATATAAATTATGTATAGAATGCATTGTAAAAATTTGAAAGATTGTTATTAATAGATGAAGTATTCACTATATTTAATTTATCTCATAATCTCTCAGAAGGGGGAGAACTCTTACATTAAAATGAATAACATTTCACGTTCCATTCTGTGCATGTATGTGAACAAATATTTTGTATGAAGGCAATGTTGGATGTCATTCAGTGACGGTCCATGTTATAATATACTTTTATTTTCCTACAAAAATTCGATTCTCGAGAAGAACAATTTTGTCATCAGTGACAATTTGACAATTTGATAAAAGGCGAGACAGTTACGAAAGAAATTTGAGAAAAATGATAGAAGATACGTGAGGCATAGAAAGAGGACAAAAAATGTGCGAGGTTGAACCGCGTGCGCGAAAAATCGTCAGTTCTTGCGCTTCGTTGAGTTTGCACTCGCAGAACTTTCGGTTCGCTGGAGCGCATCAAAGCCGAGCTTTTCATCTACGGGTGGATCAACCTGCATCTGACGCGCACTTCTGCAATGAGCACCGCCGAGTTTTCATCGCTATTTCTCAAACGAGATAAAACGATACCAAAAATAAAACCGCACTGTTGCTTCTAATATCCGGAAATCTCACACTCTTTTTTTACAATATGTTCATTTTTGTAAAAATTATAAACAATGGAATTAATTAGATATGCCAGATTCAAGTGTTATTCTCCTAGTGTGACATCGAAAGGCTAATTTTTGTTAATGAATGTGTATACTGCCTATTCTAGTTTCCTCTCAATTTACGCATAAATCATACATATATTATCAGCAATTTTACAAATTACGATTTTATCATATCTTAAAAGTTTTTCTTTTAAGAAAGCATCCGTTGAAATTTTTTGCATTCTATTCACATCGCAATAATAAATCGATCAACGCATCAGAGACAAACGAATTTTTGAGAAGATACTTAATCGGAAATATGTGAAGATACTATGATAAAGCATCGTTTGATGCATCAGTGTACAATCAACTGGTGTGATATACATGAAATATATTCGAAAACTTTGTATGTTCTTCAAAGAGCGCTGTCCCTTCAATAGAAATTGATCGAGTCGGTATCCGATTTCCTCTATAGTCGTGGTATACAATTACGAGAGCTCTTTACGTATACAAGAGTTTTGAAAGGTGAGAATTATGAGGATATGAAGGTATTGATAAAAATGCGGGAGAAGCAATAAAAGTATATAAGCTGTTTCTTGATTAACATTTACGTAAGCAAAGATTTTCTTTTGAAAAAAATCTTAAGTCAGAATAAATAGTTTTAGCTGAAAGGTTTTTTTTATGTGAAGTAATTTTGAAGAATTCTTATCTTCAAAATATATACTTATCAAAAATACACTTTATCAAAAATTGTACTGAAAATTAAAGATGCTTCAGAGATATTTGTGTATCTACACTGTTAAAAATTGCATGAAATTTAATATACTTTTAAGCTATTTAAGCACAATTTAAATTTACTTAATTTCATGACATTACATTAAATTTAATATATTTATAACTGAAAAGTATTCGTGTATATACGAAATTTAATGTATTTTTCATAAATTTAATGTACACGTTCATTACATTTAAGTAATTACAGTAACTTAATGTTTAGTTAAATCATTCATTACTTTTAATTTTGTTCATAATTACGAGCTTCATTTACATGTAAATAAAGCTCGTGATTACAGTGTATCAAAAATACCGTCAAAAATTGAATATTTCTAGATAACATAAATATTTCTTTCAATTATAAATATTAGATAAAAATTTTTCTTAAGATAAAAATAGGTACACTTGAAAGCTTGAGAGCTAAAGTCACAACTCAATTTAATACATGTTAAAAGATCACAAAAGATCGTGCGACTGCGTCATCGTAAAGTCAATGAAATTCGAGCCAGAAAGCGGCTTCAATGGTTATGACTTGAAATTATGACAGTCTCTTCTTATATAATATAATGTCTTTCGTCAAGTAGTTCTCCTCGTCTTTTGCCTTATTTAAGTTTTCCTGCAGGCAATGCACGCTTTCATTACAGAAGCCACAGCTTGTCAGAATATCAAGAGATTAAATTCTAGAATACCAGACTTGTGTCACTCTCTTTCTTTATCTCTCATTGTATCGCCACTTGTTTGACATACCGATGTAAATTCTACGAATTTGGAACTGCATTAAAAATTAAAAAATACTATCGTTACATCTCGTTTTTGCTATCTTCACAAAATAAATATTAAAACTAGACGAATAAATGGTAAAAAAATTAATCAATATACAGGACAGATTTTAATTTCAATAAGTCATATTATAATACGATGATTATTTTGGTACTTTTTTATGAAACTGAATAGATAAAAGGTCAACATGAGACCCTGCGAGATACCATCTCATTTTGAATACCACAAGTGTATGTATAATATGATGCGTTTTTATCTTTCGCGGAAAATATCACTTTTGCACCGTAATAGAGAGTCCAATTTAAAAGAAATTTACCGGAATATGAAAATTCGATTTCATGGACTAGATGGATCGCGAATGAATTATTTCGTTTGAGCCTTTAGAAGTTGATTAAAAACTGATCGCTTCTCTCTCTCTCTCTCTCTCTCTCTCTCTCTCTCTCTTGTCTCTCTTTAGATATTAATATTTCTTTTACAGCTTACAGTATCGTTATCAATAATTAACTACTGGCAGTCATTTAAGAGAAAGAACAAAAAAAAACATATCATTATATTGAATTATAATAAATTGGGATCTGTATTCATTTTATTATATAGGTAAGAGCTATAATTATTATGAAAAGTTTATTTTCATAAAATTATCGCCTTTACGTGAGTTTCGTTATATTAATTAATTTTATCCTGTAACACTAAATTAAATTAATTTCAGTTCTCATATTACATTCCCAATTATTGCATGAAACTGCGGAACTTTTGTCGCGAGAATTATATATATTCTCAAATTATCTTAGTTTAGAGGTTTTGAACTTTACCAGTATATTGCGCAATATACTGTCACACTCAAATACGCACAAAGCAAATTATTTTCGGAATTTGTCGTAAAGAGCATTTCATTGAAGGATAATTTCAAACTTATAAAATAGTTAAATTTCTTTTTTTGTATGTAAAACGTTCTTCGCAAAGTTTGCATAATAAAATCTCAGAAATACTACATTGTTTATCGAAATCAGAAATTCGCTCGAAAATTCAACTGCAAATTGGATTGGATAACCTTCTCCGAAACTTTTCGAATTGCAACGAAGTGTGCAAGAAGTAAACTGATAATGAAACTTCATACATTAGAGCTACGAAAATCCTTTAAACCTTTCTTCCCTAAAACTCAGAATAGAGCTAAACAACCGAGAAGATATTAGGCGGTAACGTAAGACTGACTATGCACAAGTTGTTAATCACGGAAATGTAAAAGGAAGTTTGTGGCGCCGACGCTAATAATTATCACACAGGAAGTACGATGCGGCATAGTTACTCAGAAACATATAGTATGTTTTATTAAACGTAGGTATATAAATGGCTATATCGACAATCATTTTTATACACGGTATAAAATGAGCCGTTCTCTGCAGTTTTGTGAAAAAAAATTCTCATCAAAATTATTAAATATTAGTAATCTCTCTTCTAAATGACGTCTTGTTTTAAGAAATTTATGCTTATATCTCATACATTAATAAAACATGTAATTTTTTATATTTGTAGTATGTAATTATGCAAATGGCAAATTATATAATATAATGACATTAATGTACGATTATTTATTCAAGATTTCATCTCGATTATCTGTTTGAAATACTTGTTTAATTTTTTTTACATTAGTTACAAATCATTACATCATCACCAATTTTTATTATAAATAAATTACTGTTCAAGATTTTCTTTTTTCAATTTCAATAATTCATTAATAATTACTCTTTAATTTAATTTTCTTTCTTGATGTTTATAATAGTATTATGTTATAATATTTTGAATACTACCAAATATTCAAAAATATACTTCAAATTGATATTATGATGAAACTTTATTTTGAAACATTATTTTTATTATTTAATTTAATTATATTTAGTTGTTTGATAAAATTAAAATTTTCTGTAATATTTCTTAAAAATTATGCGCAACTCGAACATTACTTCCGTAATTAATTATATGATATCAATATAATATGCTATATGTTTGGCAAGTAATCGTAAATATCAATAATTTGAATTGTATAAGTTCCATAGATGGTTGCCAACAGAATGTGTCAGCGTAATTTACATTCGCTGATATAATAGATGCAATAATGACAGTGTTGTCTATTAAGTGGCATATTGCCAAGAAGGTCAAAGTTATAAATTATCCCTTTTTTCTAGCAAAATTGCATAGCCATTCTTGCCGTATCGAGACATTTTCATATTCCTTGTGCGTCTTAAACCGATCCTTTTGCGACTCTCTTGCCAAGTCATTGTTGCGAAGTAATTACTTCCGAGTCACTGAGGAATGTTACGTGCTACGAAAAGTACATATTCTCTCTCCAAAAACTTTTCAAGTTTTCCTCGTATCACTATAGAACTTCTAGCAAGTTATCCGGAAGTGGCTGGAAAAATAATCTTCCGTAATTTCAAATAACCTTCGAGTATATTTATATCGCGACACAAGAGTATTCACTAAATGTGAGTTTCCAGAAATGACATTCACAGATCATCGAATAAAAGAACTGCGTTCTCCAAACAGTAAGGTTTAAGAGCTCAAGTGCGCACCCACACACGTCCCTATACTTCCCAATATACATATGTACCATATAGAAATACATCGCTGTAGAAATGACGCAGGCCAGACTGGTCGAGATCCAACGGATATCTCACCTTTCTACCATCCAGAAGATCATTATGGATCAGAATCGAGTTCAGGCACGTGCGAACCAGGCGAGCGTCAAAAGGCACCAAACACAAAAGCCGAATAATAAATTTGCAAGAGAAACACGAACTCGCTTATATACGCTCGATCGTCCATCGTCTATGTGAAGCTAGTCATTCGGAAATATCTGCATACTTCTTGCGAGATTATTCGTTGAACATATTCAAAGATAAAAAATAAATTATTGAGAAACAACACTGTTCTTTTTTTTTTATCTACGTTAAACTCGAATAATTTTTAAAGAAACTTTTTTTGATTATTAAATATCTTTTTATTTGAATAATGGTAAATAAATTTTATAATACAAAATATTCATAATTTTAAGTCTTTTTTTTTATTAACCACATGAAACGTTGACTAAAGTTAATAATTGTCAAATCTCACCGGAAAAATGTATCAATTGTCAGTGGTTACAAAAATAATGTTTTGCATATTCATTCTTCCATATTTCAAATCGATCGGATCAGACAAGAGAGTATCCTATTACGATACTGCACCTCTCTTTCTCTCTATCTCTCTCACTCTTCCCTATCCATCTTTATTACGCAACTCGAGATTGAAACGGAGCAGACGGTTACAACATACGACTGGAGTATCGGCTCGAAAGGTGGTGGCTACGACGATGTCAGTGGAGAAGAGATGGTGGGAAATGCACGCGGTCGGTCCAAACTCCGTTAGAGCTGCATGTAGTCGGCGGTCGAAGCGAAGAGCAACGCGGTTGAGCGGACGAGTACGTCTCCGAAATCCGAAGCGAAAACAAAGTGCGCGTTGGAAATCGCCGGATACAGTTTTGATCTTTTTCTTCTTTCTTAAATTTTACTCGCAACCGTGGGTGGTCCGATTGATTCTTTCGCAGCTTTAATTAAATATACGTATGACTACGTGCCGATACTTTCAAGCGAGCAAAATACTTGAAAGAAAAGTATTGATCAATCGAAGAAGAACTCCGATGAATCGATGAATATCTGTGGACTATTAGGTGAAGTGCGGTAGGTCGATGCAATTGGCGCGTGCAGTTGAAGATAATTTTGATAGGTAAGAAATCTTTATATAAAAGAAGAGGAAAGTAGCGAGATTTCAATATAGACTCTATACGTAAATAACATATTGAAATTATATCTAGTGGATGGTTTGTTTATTTCATTATGCAAATAAATACAATTTTTATCATTTCAAAAAAATGCAATGATTCTTATAATTCAAATTTTAAAAATAAAGTTACATAATATATCAGAAAATATTTTTTTAAACTATTCTTTTTTGTTAAAAAAATCAAGAAATTAAGGATAATTAAAGAATATGCTAAATGTCTATTATAATCATAATTCACAAATTATTCGTAATTTCATAATTCTTAGAATAACTAGACATTATTGTTTTAATATTTTATTGTTTTAATTATGTGCTTGAAAATATGTGTTGAAAACTAACATGAATAATTCGAATCATAAATAATTATTGTATATAAATATAATATAAATTATTGTTCAAGAATCTGTTATGCTAATAAGTTTTTATTGAATTAAAAACTTCTCAATTAAAAACATTCTATTTCCATGAAATTTTTTTTTGCTTGTTATTTATCATATGCAAACAGAATTATATTCAACATTGTGAATGCAAAAAAGTTTTTATCTTTACAATCATACATAAACTCTTCTGTAAAAAATCCTTCTATCGTATAAATCGTGAATTCTAGATTGGATAATCTCGACGCATGTAATTCATGCTTCAGAAGTTTAAACTTCACGTAGTTGCGAACAAGTGTAATAGCATTGTGTAACTAAGTAACGATCTGACTATAATCAATTTCGTCGTGATATAAAGGGTAATGTTGATTGCGAGATCAATTAGTAATTATTAATTCAATCCCGGCTTTAAAGACATTGTGAATTACACGCGCTTAGATATCTATAATGTGATAAAATGTATAGCTCATCGACACAACGAGTAGCCTCACCGATTAATACATATATAATTAATTCGTGTTGCGGCAAACTGCAGAGAATTACTACGTCATTTCGATACCAGGATTACGTGCTGATGCATCGCCGATAATTATAAAGAAATGCAAAACATCAACTTATGGAAGTTATATTTTATTTAATGAAATACTTTATTCTACTAAATGATAAGATTGCAAATAATGTTATAAAAATAATATTAATTATTTTTTAATATTTAATAATATAGAAATTTAAATATTAAAATGAATATTGTCATTAATTACGAATATTTTCAAACTTTTTACATTTCTTTGGTACTAATATTGTTTAATACTAACATAAATTATCATAAATCATTTAAATCGTAATTTAAATTTCATAAATAAAGCATATAAATACATGTTTATTTCGCATAACATTCTAAGTCAAAACGGAAGAAACGCGACAGATTGGTACGATTAACTGCATTTAACAATGATTAATTGAATTATTAATCACTTTAAATCGATCAATGCACAATTCATCCTGTACCATAAACAAATCTAATGCAAATTAAATGCTGGAAGATAATTATAATGTACAAATATTTACATAATAGATAAAGAGCATTATAACTATAGCGAATCTAAAATTTAATTGTAACGCTAGCGCTTTAATTTTAATATTTAATTCATTATTTAAAACTGCTTTACATTTGCATAATAAACAAACAAATTAATTAACGATTAGACAGAAAAATGAAATTTTGTTATATAAAAGCACAGAGATTTTAGATAAACTAGAAGAACGCTAACAGCGCGATGATTCTGCAAAATCGAACATAGACTAGCCTGGAGGTGTAATCGATTTAAGGAAATACGAAGCAACTAGAAATGTTAAACCGATTGTATCGAAGGGACATGATTAATTTAAAGCGACTTCGCTACAAGCCGACTAGACCGACGACGTACGTATCGCGAGGTCATTTATAGTCTAAAACGTGCTTCGTGTGCAACGTGCATCGAAATCGATCGAATCGCAATATCGGTTTTTGTCGACGATAGTCGCCAACGAATGTACTGGTCGACAGCGTGATGCATCATTAATTCAGTCTACCGGCTAGGGTAAAAGGAATAGAAATGATGCACGCGATCGCAGTTCGAAATGTCATACTCCGAAGATATATGCGTTTGTGCGCGCAGTGCATCTCCATTTAACGAAATCGTGTGTAATTTTGAAGTGATACGAGAGTGAACAATACCATCGACCGTGATATCTGTGTCCGGTAGCGTCGATACTAGAATTTGGATGTTGTTAAATAGAATATACGTATGGACGCATTTGCAGAATTTATGGATCGAATATAGTCATAAATTAATTCCAAAATGTATGAAATTTATGGAAGATATTTGTAAAATGCAATCTCTTCTCTTTTGCAACAGTGAAAATTATTGTAGAAATTTCCATGATTCGGGCAGACATCTATCTCGCTCGTTTTAAGTTATGAAAGAATAATTCATAACTAAGAATTGATGATTACTCAATCGTGTAATTTATTGTAATGGTTCATGAAAGTAACGCACAATTATCGAATCTCCATGAACTTGTACTTCATCACGTTAATTAAAGCGCTTTCGTGTGTTGACCATTACTACGAAGAAAATTAATTCATTCTATCTCAATTTTTTTTATTTCTTCCATGGTCGGGTTCTCGCTTTGGATCTGTATCTTCGTACATTTGTCTCCATTGTTTCTCATTAACTTCACAAATTTTATTTTATAGCGGTAAACAATGAAGTTAAATATATGTTTCATTCGAAATAGATGAAATCTTTTTACTGCAACTTCTTGCTCTATTCAATATGACAGAAAACAAAAACAATTTTTGTTCTTTTAGTCCCTTTGTTTATCCGGAGGAATAACAATTTTCTGATTATTTAAAGCGAAATAAAATCAACATGCCAAAAAATTAAATTTTTAATTTTCTTTATCTCTTATAAATATTATTAATAGATACGAGGAATATTCCAAAATATATATCTAGTTTTATTCCTTCATTATTTCATTTTAAATTAATTAGAGATACATTAGAAAATAATTTCTTCTTTAATGCTATTATATATTTTCTTAAAAAACATTTTTAAAAAATTCTCTTAAAAAATTCATCAATTACGTAATTAACAAGAGAACATCTCTTTTTCAAGCAAGAAAAGGTCGCATTCCGTGATCTCTACGCAAAAAATGACACCCTCTAATTGCGAGTGATATCGATCGTTGATGCATAACGGTGTAACAATGCATGAAAATGATACTGGAGCTACAGGGAGTCACGTACATAACTGTGTCGTTAATAACGCCATTAGTCGAGACACCGTCATGTTAGTAACTGACTAATAGCCAGCAAGAGACACTTCAGTCTCCTCTCCTTCCTCTCAACTCGATTCGCCCGTCTACATTATGCCAAACTTAACATTATTATCATAAGAGATATACTCTTTTTTGTGTGACAGTCTCGTCTTCTCTTTTATCATAACTGACTTATGATTGACGTTTAAATAGTTCTGCCTGTTGCAAGAACTAATGAATTATCTTTCAGAAATATCAGGCTGTATAATATGTGTATAATATGTTTTTACAGAAATTTGAAATTATAATATGAAATAACAAACGCTTCAAAACATTACTTCTTGGAATGTTTACACCGTTTATTAAAAATTTAATTTTTATCAGAATTGAATATTCCAGTAGTAACTTCCAATTTAAAAATTACCATATTTCATTCTGTAGATAATATATTATTGCAAAAATATTATTATCTCTGTTACTTTTACATTCAGTTCACAAGTGACTAATATTTTATTCGTATAAAATAAAAGCCCATCGTATTTTTCATGTAGCATTTACAAAATAGAAATACAAGAGCAAAGTTTTTCTGTGCAAACGTCTATTTTAACAATGTTTACAAAAAAAAAGATAGATTTGCAGAAGAATATAATTAGAAAAAAGCACACAGATTGTGTAATCCAGATTTGAAATTTGAAATCGGATCACGAGAGATATCTGTGTGATCAAATATATTGTTTAACGAAACGAAATATATTAATTGATGAGATTCGTGTTTCTCTCTTAAGAAATAGAGTTTCTCTCTTTTCACAAATTATAATAAGTCAATTATCTCTTAATTATCTCTACCAACGCTTATCAATACACGACGAGACTGGTGAAATAAAAACTTTAAAAACACCCGAGATCGAATTATGTATAGATAAAATACTTATAAAGACACAGATATTGTGTATGAATTGATATTAAAATTATCGCTATTATACACATATTATGTAGAATATAATTCAATGTCAGTCTATTTCAGTTAAAACTTAAAAACATTCAAGAAGTAATGTTAAAAACAAAATATGATATTTTAATTATATAAATTAATTACTTTTATATAATTTAAATTTTCTGGTTAAAACAAATAGATCTATTACATGTTGAATCAGATACTTCGTTGAATTTTCTCTAATTTTTCGATGAAAACAATTTAACTTTATTTTTTGTTTTCTTTAGTTTTGCAAAAAAATTCTATTGGTACCTACATAAAAGTTTCTCAGTAGTAAAGTAAAAGTTAACTAACATTAATTTCACGTGAGGCTTTCACTTTTCGCTATCGGCTATTCGTAACAAAATCTTTTAGCTCTCATTTTGTAGAGAAGTATCACTTCCGTCGTTGGTTTTTCTAAAATTAACGAAATTCTCTTTCTTTAAGCTTCTCGAATAACTCATTTCGTCAAAGTTCGCCAAGGACGCGTTTAATATTTTGTGCCCTTTCCAAAAAACTTTTTGTAGAGGATAGCAAGATCGATGGTTGAAAGAACGAGGAATTTGTTCGTCGATTAAAGTTCCGTATTGCGTGCCAAATGAAAAACGTAAGGCATCTTGAATGTGCCAATGGAAATTTAAAAATGTACAATCCAACATAATTTTCATATACATGCGTCATGTATTTAAAAATTTGGATGTATACAATGGACTAATAATATTTAAATGACGATAGAATATCTATATCGATAGATAGTTAATTAAAAGAAGATACAGTTATTAATAAGATTCGATATCTTTTGAAAATTATAGTTTTCGAAATTTTTATTCTTTGATATTATATTTCTTTGATATATTATTCACAAAAATTTAAAAAAAAACGCAAAAATATTATTTTAATATAATATTCAACTGCAAATACATATAAGTCAATATACGTTGTTTTTTCTCTTTTAGTTTCAATTGCGTACCTAATATAATTCGCATTTAATTTTATATAAAACGCTCATATAATTATACCGATAGAGAAAAAGAGAGAGAAAGGTTTCAGTACATATTCGATCACATGAATTATTCGCCGATCGAGAAACCTTTCAGTAGAACAAACTCGATCGATCAACTACGATATCAGTCACCATTATTCGCTTCAGCACAAAAATGGAGACTTACAAAGAATTTATTTTACTGTTATTTTCTTTTTATTTTCACGACAGTCGCACATATACTTTATTATTCACTCTAAAGTCAAGTAAAGAATTTGCAATACAATTAAAAATTTTTAATCTTTATGCGTAAATATTTTAGAAGATAAATTTTGAAAAAAATATACAATCAGTTTGAATTTGAACGTAAAGTAATTCAATTATTCCCGAAAAATATTCAATTTACAATGAATTTATATTTGTTCTTACTTGAAAATTATCGATAACGAATAACGTTTTAATATAGAAAATTATTCCTAAGTATTCCAGTGAAAAATCTGCAATTAAAATTAACCCTGACATTATTAAGAGATATTATATTGTATTTGAAAAATAATGGACTTATGAATTCTGGTATTTTGTATTTCAATAAAAAAAAAATAACTTCGTCCTTGTCAAGGTTTCTCTTAGAAACTTCATGTCGGAAGTCACGACACAGAACATCAACAGCGCGAATAAGAAATAGCATGGCAATGCTTTGAAGGATTTATCATATACTGTATTATTTGCTGTACCGACTGTATACATGGTAGATGCATCATAAAACGGTAATGTACAGTTCCCTGAGGCCTTTATGTCAGGAGCAAATAATACAGTACATTTGCCAGAAGAGATCCGGGAGTTGCGGCTTTCCACGGCGACCAAATAGATTCACATATTGACCCTGAACGATAGATACATTGCAGGAGTTTTCAATAATTTAAAGTTAGAATTACGCGGATGACATTAATTAATGGACTCTGCTTGATTTAATGTCAAAGGTATAACTGCTATCAGTCAACAAGAACTTTTCTGCTTCGCATTTTAATACTCTTATGAATATATCATATTATGCAGTAATGTAAAATTGTAAAACGTTAATATCTTTTTTATCATTTTCATTTTTGCCAGTGTGATTTATCGTTAAAATCACTGAGAAAGAAAGTTGCTATTTCAAAAAATTTATTAGTCAACTAAATGTAACGGTCATCACGGCTATCAAGCAAATATTGTTAATTCAAATAAATAACATGTTTTAATTTATAAAATTTTGTTAATTTAAAAATATAAATATTTGAACTAAATAATCATTACGAACTAAACGCATTTAATCAAGTTAACAATTTTTTTCTCATTGTCAATGTAGAGATATAATGCGCAATTATCATTTCATACATTTCTCTCATGTTTTATTTATTAAATTACAATGAAATTTCTCAATATATAGAAAACTCGTTGATTGCATTGACTGTACTATTATATTTGCACAGTTCTAAAATTATTTTCGAGATAATTGTGCCAATAAATAAATAACATTTATAAATTCTATAATAAACAATGTGTGTTCAGTACGTTATTTTGTGCTCAGTTTGTTATTATAGGCCCGCATGAGTGAGCACGTTGCGTGACGTGCGCTGCAAGTACGCACAATGCAATTACAGTTTAATTAATATATTGGTTCACCACCCACCATCATCACCCTGATTACGCCAGGCTTGTGGCTCATTTGTCCTTCGGATAAAGGAAAAATATAAATATATGCACACCACACGTATGCTGAAATAATAATTATTTGTCAAATAATATTTGGAGCTTTCTCGGCATGCCATTCGCGATTGATTAATGCCTCGCGGGTATAAGTCCTAATTAAGAGACGTTCAGATCAATCGTGGACTTTACAACCTCTCTTTGATCGAAAACTTCAACTTTCGTTGCGCAATTTTTTTGATTATTTCGGCAGAAGTCACTGAAGATAATTGAGTCATTGCTTAAACTCTTTCGACACGCAAAAAAATATATGCAGATACTGATATATTAAAAATTAAACTTTGATAGTTTACTCATTCTCTACGTAAAATGCATTTTTAAGACAATTATATTTTGTGTTACATTCTTATGCATACATACATATATACGTAATTCTCAAAAATAGTTAATTAACAACTAATGTAATCATACATTTAACTTTATAAACGTCAAAATCACATTACGTAATTGCATAAAATATAATTGAAAACAATGATAATTGTTACTGCTGCTCAGATATTAAAATATGAACATTACTAAAGCATTAACAAGAAATGCCAAGGTTTATGTCACGCGATATCAAATCAGCGTGACAGTAAGTAATTATGAGAATCTTTATATTATATTAACTATTTTTAGAAATGAGTATTCATTATATCTCAGTAGTTTAATAATCAAGAAAAAGCATTCGTGACTATCTCATTATATGGATAAAAAAACGTAATTCATGATATCACGCATATCAAATGTTATATCTCACGAAACTGAGATTTACGATAATACACAAGTAAACGAGACTCACATTATTTTCTATATATATTTTACAAATCCATTAAATGGTAACATGTATTACAAAATTAATTTACTAGAAAATTTTAATTTTCTTTGATTTATTAGAGACTAGTAATATTATAAAGACAAGTAATATTTAATGAAAAATAAACAACACGTGAAAGACACGCAATGCCATGTTCAACATATTTTAATAAAACAAATTTTTCGCAAGTGCAATTGTAAATATGCTTATCAGTCTTTCAGTACTATTAAATAATAAAAGCTGAATAATCGACTTCGCGATAAGATTATTATAAGTTACAATGTTCTTATCACATTACTTACAATTTCTGCAATATTGATCGTAGCCAAAAAAGATAATAACAAAACGAAATATTTGCCTGTGGACATATGGAAATACATTTGACATATGTTACATTTTACAAGTAACGAAGTTTCAAAGTGGTGGCATACTTTTATCATTTATGCGTTACGCAATTTGCCGAAGGAACGCGAGAATCTCACGCTTTCTCCGCGCGACAGTAAAAACCAGCTGATTGTTCCACCCTTTTTCTTCTTTTTTCTTCTTTACATTATCTTTTCTCACGTCATCTTCGGAATTATAAAATAACGAAAATAACGAATATTAATCTTTTTGCTAAACTTTTATCTTAAAGATGAATTAAATTTCCATCGATAGAGAGTTTTTTAATTACATTAAATAAGCTTTCATCTTTTTTCTTAAGAGAACAAAATTAATAAGATCTCAGAGAGAAAGAAAAATAATAATTTAACGTGTAAAGGAGTATTCTCAAAAGAAACGTATTACAGAAAAATAAATTTTAAGAGAAAAATAATACAGCAAAAAATTAAGAAACTAAAGATTGATAAAAATAGCTTTCATATGAATCGTGCTCAAGATAATTATTAACATGTTTATAGATTAAAGAAAAGTCTAAGGTAAATTTGGATAAGATGGCCATCTTTAAAATGCAAAAAAAAACAAACTTTTTTTGTTATCTTTAACAGTATTATACTAGTATCTATTAGGTGTTGGAATTAATTCGTAGCGTTTTACAAGTGATGGGAAGTACTTTCATTAATGTATTTTTTAATGCTCATGTGAAATAAATAACATTCTTTCATTAAAAAACGCTACGAATTAATTCCAACACCTAATATATAATATTATTGAATTTTCTGTTTGATGGAAAAGTATATGTACCAATATAACACTATTAAAGATAACAAAATTAAAATAGATATTTTTTGCATTTTGAAGATGGCCATCTTACTAATAAGTTTACTCTATTTTGAGGAGAAAAATCTACAACGTAGACAAATTGTTTAGTTCTCGAGTTATCTAGTGTCTCTCGATTCTCTGGTCTGCACTACGTTGAGTGTATTGTAATTTATAGTGCATACGTGCGCATATCGCTCATTTGTCAGTCGGTCGCGGATACAATGGTGAGACAAAATACAGATAAATACGCATTCCGCGGTGGTACGTGCTTCACGTACATAAATAATGGACACCAGTTTTTCCGGTGATCGCGATTCCGAAACCGAAATCTACATATTCGCGTTTGCTCGTTGACATTCGCGGATCGTTCATGGTCTCATCGAGTGTTAAATGTTTTTCTGAACACTGTATGTTCCAGCAATGTTCCTTGTTGATCGTAACAGATGATAACCGGTTGTCAAGACATGTATGCGTTTGTGCAAAGAAACGCGTGTAAGAACTATTTTCCGCGAGAGATATATTTAATTATAAATGAAAACTTATCTCACGACGCAAAGGTGTGAAGGTTCTTTTTTTAATCTTACAGAGCTGCGAGATGCATTTTCATGAAAGATATACGACAGAATTTTGAAAATTTACGAAGAGCATTTAGAAGTTCACAACACTTAGAAATTCATACCCGTGATTTTATGTAATTCCGAGCTATTGTATTATATATGCAGAAATTTTGCGAAACTTCTTTTTACGTAACTTATTTATATTGTTAACTAGACACTCGCAATGATCAGCCTTCTCGATGCATGATGATGCATTTTTTAAATAACATACATGTTCTTGCGCGTAAACATCTGTCATTACAGCTAATTTTTCGATTTGGCGCGTTTTTCGCAAAATGTAAATTTTTACGATTAGAGTTATTGAAAATTTACCTTATAAAAATATTAACCTTATAAAAATTGACTATCAAGAAAACGCTAATATAATACTTAACAAGATTAAATTAAAGTTTTTAATAAAGAATAAACTGTATAACAAATTTTCCAAGACATTTTTTTACACAAAAATAATGTCTATTTATGTAAAATCGTGATTTATATATAGAAACGGAAATATAATTATCTCACAGAAGGGCAAAATATATTTTCATTTCCACATTAATATTGAAAAATATTACATAATTAAAATTTTAATATTAATCATAATGGTATTTTAATTAATATTAGTATTAATAATTTAAGTACATTACTCTAATATTAAACTTTAAAATTGTTGACGTTTAATTTTAGACTGCCAACAGTTTATTTATTTCTCAACATTAGAGTACAATAATTAAAACCACATTTTGTTACATTAGAATAATTGATATTGAAATATCAAAGTTATAATTAAAGGAGTACTAGAAACTAGTGTACAATTCTGAATCCAGTATGCAGTTTGCGTGAATAATACAGGAATAGTTTGATAGGTTTGTGTTGAACTAACTCGACTTATTCGACGTATTTGTAAGCGATGATGCGCGCAACTATTCCCTATACGCTTGTGTAAGCAAATTGTTGAAGAAGATCTCAGCACATGATACTACGGCAATGGGATTTGATTCCGCAAAGAAGTGACAAACTACGGCAAATTAACCGTCTTGGATTTTGATTCGCCAGTTTTTTATCATATAGGTAAAAATTTAAGAAAAATTACAAATAATTTTAAGAGAATAAAAACAATAATTACAAATTATGAATATTTCCGTAAATATTTATTTTTACAGAAAATAAATATAGAAAAGTGGAATTTTCTAAAATTAAACAAACTCAATTATGAAAATTCTTTATCTATTTATCTATCTATCTATCTAGCTATCTATCTATCTATCTATTTATCTACTTATCTATCTATCCATCTATTTACACGCACTATCAGCTTGATAATGATTTTTTTATTAATACTTTCATGAAATTGTTCTTTTAATTTTTAGAAATTTTAATACCATATCTTTCAAGCAAAAGTATATAACGTTTAAGTTAAATATATTACTTATTATTAATACGTAACAATACAAATTTAGAAGATTGATAGAGCCGAGAAATGTGATTCTTATTAGTTGTTTCTAGTTTGCCTATCTTCTCAGACGACGCTATCGCTCACAATTCCCTTTACGTCGAAGGGACATTTTGAGTTTAATGTAACTTTGTCTATGCGGCAGCGAATGCGGATCTTGCATCTCGCCATTGCATTCATTGGCCTAGTTTGGACCGTACAATTGATCCACATACCGAGCACTTCGTGTCGAATCGCACTTCACTCTCTGGGTACATCAGACAAGCAAGCGGCGCCTCGCGTGTCGCGAAGTACATAACATTACGCCTTCCATTATTCCATCATCTCTAAAGGATGAAAAATGGACTACCGCATATTATCGATATTTTGACTGTCGACTTTTACACCCGCAAAAATGCTTATGATGTAGACGTAAAATTACAGCGCATGCTTCTCTAGACGGTAGAGTGAAGTTCTGACAAGTTGCACCGTCACGCAAAGGGAAGATTTAATCTTTACCAGATAATAGTCACGCGACTCTTGTTAAAGTAACGTTAAAAGTATTATATTATTATATTAATGTATATGTATAAGTAATTTAATAAATAAAAAAGACGTATATTTTTTTTCATTATCATCTAATTGTTTGTGTGCGAAACTTTCAAAGGTCATAAATTTAATTTTTGTAGATCAAACACTTTTCAGAATATAATATAAGAATGATATATATATTTTTTTCGTCAAAACTGTTAAATTGCTTAATTTTCAACGTAAATAATCACATGATAACGTATTAAATTTAACATCACGCAAGATCCATTAAATATATTTTATTTAATCATCTTCACTTCATAATGTAAAAAAATATTCCCGATCTTGTCACATATGATACGAATGAAAAGAAACTTAGTTACTATTGTATTGAAGAGAATGTGAGCTCATCTCACATGTGTCGACGATTTTATCTTTTTCTGCTCTGCTTTATTTCGGAGCAAGCAGTGACCTAAAGAGCTGATTTGTTATTTAAATTTCATATTTTCAACATGTGACCACATCACCGACGAATCTCAATTGCAGATTGCTCCTCTTTACCGTGAATAAACACGTATTTATACGAGACTCCTTGAATTTAATGAGAATGTCATCGCTGGACTCCTCAAGATCAATTTAATGTTTAATTATTATCTTAGTCACTACACAGTTCGCACAGCTGTTAATTTAATCTGAAAACTTTATATAACTTTATATAGCTTTATTTGATGTCAAAAGGAATTAATGAATATTTTGCATATTGTATGTATATTACAATATAAATATTATTAAACACATATAAACACAAATAAATAAATACTATTTGTCAGATAGATATCTTGTTGTGTATTATGTATTTTCTAAGATTAATCGAGAATCTTAAGATAAACTTAATCTTAAGATAAGACAAGTATAATTGTTCTGTGAATAAAACAATTCATAGAAACAAAATGAATGTAAATAATTTAATTAAACCCTCGTTTATCGTAATTAATATTTAATTTGATAGTATATTGGATGTTTGACTATTTTTTAATGAAAAAGAGATTAGGTATATGCAAGTACGATTAACCATGTAAACAGAATATATTCCCTTATTGACACAATAAATTGAAGTAATAAATTATTTTTCAATAAATAGAGTATATGAAATACAATTGTAAATATATATTTATTGTCTGAATGTAATTTGGATATAATAAGAAATGTTATTAAACAAAAAATTAAATGCAAAAATGTAAGAATAAACGAGATTGTTTAAAAAATATCAGAATCTATTCTCGATTTTTAAATTTGATTTTCAGCATTTCCACGTGTCTCTTTCTCATTATCAACGTAATGCAAGTCAATAAATGAACTGTTCATGTATTAGATCATATAAGACTTCATCCGCATTGTCAAAGCTTATTTATTTATATATCGTTCGTGGCCATTTAAAGGAGCGTATCAGTGACGCTTTTCCCCGTTCCGTAATTATTTAATGACGTCAAGTATCGTACCGATTATCTCGATAAACGATAATCCAATACCGCGCGTTGGCTGTCTGACATTTTGTTATCGAGCTGGAGCTCTGCACTTTTAAACAACGGCGCAGTAATATAAGGATAATTCTTTGATAAAAAATCTTATAAATTTTATAAATGGTATATGATATATGTATAGTATAACCGGAAGTTTAAAGTATAACTGAAAGTTTAAAGTAATTTTACCTATCATAAAATTATCATCGTTAAACAACCATGGGCATTATTAATAATACAATTTTTTATAATAGAAAAAGTTATGTCATGATCAATTTCTTTTATTACGAAAACTTATGAAACTTTTTAACTTTTTAAAGTTTAAAAAAAACTTAAAATTTTCCTTACAAATTGTTTTTTGAAAATGTTCCTAAGATTTTTGTTACTGAGTTACCGCAAAATAAATAAAAGATTTGAAGAATGCATTTTGATTGGAATGCTTATAACTCCGTTAAAAATCATAGTATTGCGCAGTTCAAATAAATTCCGTCGATAAGAAATGGCGATAGAAAATGTTGCAGTATATAAATGTTGTTACTATTGTTTCTAATGCTTCTATGATATAATTGAATTCTATGATATAAAAAAATAGATCACAGATGAAAAAATAATTTTCTTCTTTTTCAGAGGTTCTGCGGTCGATAGTTCTCCCTCAAATTCACCTACTTCGAAGACGACAGGTGCTTCTGACACTGAACAATTATCGACGGATGCGCCAGGCCCGTCGAAAGTACTATCGAGTCCGGAGTATATCCAAGAAGTACGCAAAGACAGTGCATTGTACCTTGAAGAGGGTGAGGGTACGCTAAAGACTGTGACACAGACTACTACTGATGTTCTCCGAAGACAGAGCAGTGGCTATGTGAGCCGTCGAGATAGTTTGGAGGACAACAGAAGAAATTCCACGAGTGACACGCAACAGCAAGAGAAGGAGAGATACAAATCGAAATCAATAACTCTTGGAGCCTTGATTGAGGATCTTGCTGGTAGAAAAGAGGAGAACATTGAGGAGAACATTGAAAATATTAAGCCATCCACAGAGGCAGCGAAAGAGAGAATGCCAACGACAGAGATATATAGAAAGGTGTCGAGTTCCAACCTCGACATGCCCGACGTTGATGAGGCGAAAGAGGTCGTCAGAGAGAAAACTCTGCCCCGGCAAAAGAGTTTCGAGACCCAGGAGATCACCGAAGGACTGACGACACGTCTCAGTAAGTAAACTGAGTCACTGTTAATACGATCAAGTTAAATAAAACGAAATTCTCTCTGTGGAACGCATAATTAGAGTCCTCCGGACAAACATCGTAGGTAAAATAATTTAACAAGACGGAAAATCAATCTAAAAAGTTCTTCTAATTTCATTATATATATACATTATTTTAATATATACTTTTTTTATTACTTTCATTTAAAAACACAAATTACTTATTACAATATATTGGGTCATTTAAAAAGTATCCGCGGTTTTTTCATTCAAAAATTGAACAAAAAACTACGGATACTTTTTAAATATCCTAATATAAACATCTCATTCAAAACATGTTTTTCGACTTTCTCAATTTTGTTACTTAATGAAACGATTACTTGAGTAAGATAAAAAAAAATGACAAAATTCTTGAAATTCATGGAACGTATAATTATACAGAGATTCTTCCAGATATATATCGTAGAGGTAAAATAATTTGACAAGGTGCTCTAATGTAGAAAATCGCCGACTTAAAAAAATGTTCTTATATATAATTTTATATACATTACTTTCATTCAAAACAGATTACTTGTTATACATATAATTTAATCTCGTTCTTATAAAGCGTATTTTTCGTCCCTCTCAATTTTGTTACTTAATGGAACGGGCTCGAGGGTAAGATAAAAAATGACGGTATAAAATATAATTCCCTTCAAAATTAATTTGCCAGGATTTTCACTGTTCTTAATATCTTCTTAGGCGATATGCAAGTGACGTCTATTTTCAAGAACCCCAATATTTACCTTCCGCGCAATAGCGGCAAAAATACACCATCGGACGAGGCGGGCACAATTCAGCAAGTTGACACAGTCATCGATCATTCTGGCGGCAACTCGAATTGTAAGAATGTGCACAAGACAAACGTGGAAACTATTATTGCCTCGGATAATAATCGGACTGTAGATTTGAGAAAATTATCCTTGCCCGACGAAGCAGGACCGAGCCAGCGACTGTTCGAGAAAGCTGACGTCACCTACAAATCCGTTCATTCTCGCTACCCTCACGCCAGCCCTCATAGATCGCCCAGGAAACGTATCAGAGCGCTCAACAGGGAATGTTCCGTCGATAGCCAGCATGACAGCCAACAGCAATTAAACCAATACAAAGTGCTGAACGAAATCGGAAAGGTAAGATTAAAATTCAGTTAAAATCCATTTAAAATCAAGTAAACAATAATTCTATCATTTATATTTGTCCCTAAAAATTGTAAAAGTTTTTATATAATTATTATACATACTTAATCGCTTATATGAAAATCATTAGAAATTGTACAAATGTCTTTGTTAGGAGAGAATCAACTTCGAATTTATGGAACAATTCACATGAAAAAAATAATATAAAATACTTTGCATACAATTTATTAAATAACGAATTGACTTTTCAATTGTCAGAAAATTATGAAAGAGTTTGCGTTGGACATTTCACCATTAGAAATTTTATAGCAAGTATACAATTAGTTATTTACAGAAAACGCGAATCTCTCTAACCTGATTCATAAGTGGAAAATATTCGCGCCGAATTAAATTCGTTTGCTACAGTCTAATGCCTTTTCAATTATATCCGCGGCATTTTAACAATCAAGTTGTATTTATCGATAAGAGGATCAACGTATCGCGTTTCTCTCATTGAAGAACGAAACCATTTCACGGCGCTCATGTAATAAACGAGAGAATGATATGATTATCGATATCGAGTGGATGCTTCCTCGATAACCAATAACACGTGCCGTAAGTCATCATTTTCAGCAATTTCCCCTCTTGCCCATCCTTCGTACTTGTTAAGAAGTAATTAACAACCGCGCAGTTACGGATTACTACCGATAATCACGTTATATCGCACTCGATAACGCAATATTACCCGCAGGACTAGAAGTTTGAACGACGCAGAAAATTATTAAAATCATCATCTTCATGCGCAATTTTTTTATTTCATCATTATATTGTCGACGTTTACGAGATAAATAAATTGCACATTTTTTTTCCTGTCATACGTTATATATTAATTTGCTGACGCGTTTTCTCGAGAATTGTTTGTTATATGACTGTCTAACGAGTTAAATTTTTTTCTTTGAAGTATATATTTTTCTTTTATTTTTAAATTAATTTCTGTTAATTTTTCAATTAATTAAATGAAAACTCGAAAATGATAATTTTAATAAAAATGCTTAATGCTTTCGCACAAAAATTAGAGAACAAGGAAATAATATTGAATAAACATGTGAAACAGAATAGAAAGGTTAAAAGTCGCTCGCACTTTTAGAAAAACAGCAAATTCCGTTTGATGTAAATGTCGCTCGAACATTCCCTTCGAATGAAAATGCTAACAAAAACCAGTACAAAAATGAAAATGCGAAACTCAATGCTTACGCATCCAGTATAGCATGATTGGATTCAAAATAAATGCAAGAAAGAAAAGACAACCGCCGCAACTTCGCACTTTGCTATTACTGAGTGAAAAGCGCAAAACTTCCAACTGCGAAAAGAAGTTTGCAGCGCACGATCTTGAGGTTTGCGTCGAGAATTCCAGAGATCGTTTCCCCAGAGACGAAGAAAGAGAGAGAGAGAAAGAAAAAGAGAGAAAATATAGTATTTTTTTATGAACAAGAGAGCAAATGTCATTTCATGCGTGAGATTATCTTTAACGAATAGATAGAAAAAGAGAGAGACGAATTCGCGAAGTTCACGATTGAATTTCTCTTCCTCTTATCGTTTAAAACTACATTCGAACTCGAGATTGAATTCCTCATCGAGGTAAGAGCCATCGATTGAAATAGAGTTTGATGTCGACGATTAATTTTTTCAACCTCGCAATACTGAAATGTTCGAAACGCGCAATCGCCATCGTCGTGCATTCATAAACAATATATCGATCTGGCTTTTTCTCGGTATCTAATATCGTTATTGGCATCGATTATTTTCCTCTACTACATAATTCTACAGTAAAGATTTTGTCGAGACAAGGAAAAACCAGATAATCATTATACCGATTACTATATTGCGTCAAAAGTTGTTTTTATGTGAAATTAATTCATTTTATGAGGAATTAATTAAAATTCATTGAAATAATTGTAAATGATATAAATGATATAGCAATCTTCTAATTATAAAAAATTATTTTTTCAAGTTATCCTTGTCAATATAATTTTAATTATCCAAACACATAAAGTCAACTTTGGAACATTTATTATTTGTTACATTCATTATTAGAGATTAAGATGCGAGATTAAGATAAGAGTTACAGATACATTTTTAAATTTTGCATCACTTATATATTTATAACGAAATAATGACCACGACCGGACGTACTCAAAGGTGACCATACCGTGAACCATAAAATTATGCTTCTACTCCCGATAGCATCGCCGATGACCTTCGACATAGTCTCCACGGTGATATAAAGCGCATTATGATAACAGCGTAGCTGAACCACAAAAAAGGTTGCAAGGTTAAGGTAAAAGGATGCGAAGAGAGTCATGAGATTATCGATAAAATCTTCCATAACTCCTCTTTATATTATGTTCATCCCAAAATATTATTTTACAATATTTTTCGTATCAACGTTAAGAATATTCCATTTGAAATCCGTCCGCGTCAACAAAAAATCATATTTCAGAAAAGAGAAAATATCCTCTAATAAAAATAATCTTCGTTAAAAGAAAAATAAAATACTGTATTAAAAATATTACTTCATTAAGATGAATGAATAATTTTTCATATTTTTATCAAAATAAAATATGAATTGAAACTTTCTTGCTATTTATATTGCATAAATAAAAATACTCTTGACGTTGACGACGACCTTTTTAGAAGCATTCAATGATACGTTTGTTTGTCGAGAATGTTGAAAAAAATGAAAAGTCGAATTATAAACGCAGAGAAACCCCTAAAAATGTCAAGCGTCGCCTGAGATCAAACAGGAACGCGCTGTGCTTTCGCGTCTTCACTTATGCATCACTTCGCACTTGTATAGGGCTCTTTCGGTGTCGTGAAGAAGGTTTTCAACGAAGAGGATAGCACGTATTACGCCATGAAAATAGTGAGCAAGAGGAAATTAATGAAAAAAACAGGGATATTTGGAAGAATACCACCGCGCAGAGCAGGTGCTGATCCCTTGGCGAAAGTTTATAGGGAAATCGCCATTCTGAAGAAACTCGATCACCCCAACGTCGTGAAACTAGTCGAGGTGTTGGATCATCCCGACAAAGATAATCTCTATCTGGTCTTCGAACTAGTCCACAGGGGTGAAATCCTCCTTATACCTACCGATAAACCTCTGAATGAAGAAACGGCCAGGCGTTATTTTCGCGATGTTGTCTTGGGAGTCGAATATTGTAAGTCATTATGTATACATTTTATTCATAAAAATTAAAAAATTGTTTGAAAGAATTTTTTCCTATAAAAATTCTAGAAAATTCTATATAATTCAACGATTAGTTATTAAAATTAAATCCCACATATCTCGAGATTAATTAGCACGTGCAACGTTTTGAAATTGATTTTAGTAATATTACCACCAAATTCGAATAATAGTGTGTAAAATTTAAAATTTCTTTTCCTTTTCTAGGTTTTTATCTTCTGAAAAAATTTTCCAAATTTAGAAGATTGATATTTTAATCACGTATTAAATTTAATCAGCATACGCCCACATTTGACATAAACTATGTTTATCATGTACGCGTTAAATAATAGAATGCAAATCCTCTCGACAGGCGGATTTGCGTAATGTATCTGGCGCCTATTACGGATCACAACGTTCATCGTGGATCAATGGTAAAAGAGGCGTCATATGCATTACGTAAACTCAGTGATCGTGTTAGTATACTTTACATGAGAGTGTAGTATAGTCGCGTTAGACACTATTCAATAAAACATCAAACTGCTTAGATGATAATCGACTTAAAACTTGTAACATCTTACTACGTGAAGAAGAGAGATGAGTAAGATGTATTCATTAAGTTACGTAAACAATCTTCAAGTTAAGAAATACTCCGTATAACTACGAACATAATATATTCAGACTTTTAGAATTAAATTTTAATAAAAATTGTGTGATTGCATTAAAAACGGTATTATATATATAATACTTATTTTTTGTTTTCGCAGTGCATTACCAAAAGATAGTGCATCGTGACATAAAGCCAAGCAATCTATTGGTGGATAGAGACGACAGAATTAAAATCGCTGATTTAGGTGTCAGCACGGAATTAAGAGAATCTGGAGAATTATTAACAGGACAAGCTGGTACACCGGCTTTCGCAGCGCCTGAAACAACCGTTGCTAACGCACAGTATTTGGGACCGGTAAGTAAAGTCACAGCATTATATATTATTCTCGAAGTATAATGTACAATCGATATCCAGACACAAAAAGAGGATCCGACTCAAGTAGAATATAATTACTATATATTCCTAGTAATATATTTATAATATATTTCCAATATATTCTAGAAATCAATTTCTAGAATATACAGAAGCCGTGATCACATTAAAATATAAAGTAACTTAAAAATTATCGTCTCTGATATGTACAGAAAAAAATCCTATTACATACAGAGCTAATTATCATATAATGGCTAACGATAACAATAATTTATAGCAACAATCTGTACTGAAAATAAAATTTTTAATTTCAAAGAAATATTTCTTTGCTTGTATTAAAAAAAAATTATTTCTTAATTGGATCAAAGAAATTTTCATTAATCCAAAGAAATAATTTTTTTGAATACGAGCAAAGAAATATTTCTTTGAAATAAAAATTTTTTTCAGTATGGTTCATAAATGTGTTTTACAAAAAAAAGAATTCTATTACATTACAGGGGGGGGGGGGGGAGGGAGGCAGAGTTCTAATATTTAATGCGTGACTTATTTTCTTTAGGTATAATATAATTCATCTATATCGTGCCAATCTATCTCCTCATTCTTCTTTGTTGTCAGATTTATTAATTATTGAAATCGGATTTTTCTGAGCGCTGAACACGTTTCTATTGTGTTCTTCCATTCGCGGAATTCGATACGCTCGCGATACACATTTGCAATATTCACGACGGCACATTGAAGTCGCAATGAAACGAGATCAGACAACAAATAACGCAGCGCTTATCCAAGCGACCGATTTCATTCTGTGAGATTAAAAGTCGATAAATCGGCCGGCTATTACATGTCACTTCCACCCGCAAGCAGTGACCTCTCAAACCGCAGAGTCGACACGTGCGAATTGACCTACATGCATCGGAAGCGAGGTTCCCGATCAAGGACCCCTCGCGCGATGCATAAATGTTCGTGATTATACAGCAAAAAGAGATTTTCCGACCACGTCACTCCCAGGCGTCGATCTCGACTGATTGAATACGCTTCAATTAGAATCGTTAAATTCACGTACATCGCGTCGCCTGCTCCGAATAGTCTCCGAACGAACTGAGCGTAGTAATGCAATGTGACGATCCGACAAAGAAAGGCGCAACAAAGTGGCCGATGCAACAGTGAGGCAATTTGCGTGTCCCAGCTGCGTTGAGTTCATTAGGTTGCATACGTTGCAGGCTTTAAGCGCGGAGAAAAAAAAAAGGTCTGACGTTGCGGGCTAATTCTGAATTTTCGAAGGTTTCGCATTTCACAAGCGAAACAGTTTTGTATTTTATAAAAGTGTTTTAATAGGCAAAAACCTGCAACACAATAGGACTGTACAAAATATATTCAATGTTACAAAAAATGAATTTTATTAAAAACACTTTTAGCTCTCTTTGTTTCAACGATAATCTTCTCCATTAAATGAGGATCTTTCTTGAGCAAAAATTTTACAGTACGCCAGCTTTTTGTTATTCAAAAATAAACCTGATATTGATGTTTCATAAAAATATATGCTCGTAATACACACGCATGGTATACATATATTCGAAAAAACATAGAGATAGTAATTGCCAAGCTTGAATAGTTATATTTCATCCTGTTTTTTTTTCTCTTTTTCTTCAATCAGTGCTTCACGATGGAATGCAATTTATACGAATGTGTTTCCTGTGAATATTGATTGCAAAAAAAAATCTAAATATAGCAATTGAATTTTAAACTACGATCATGTTTAAACTATCATGTTACGCGATGAATGTATGTTAAAAAAACGTGATATTAGTATTGGATATTAGAAAATCTTCGAATAATATTATAGCAAATCTAAATATAACATTATTTCAAAACTAAATTATCGTCAAATGATCACAACTCTTCATATAGATCTGTTTTCAATTTTCTCACAATGTCATAGCAGTAAATTATCTTTGCTCTACTATATCACAGTTAATCGAATTATGAGTAAAAAATGATTCGACTTTTGCTTTGCACGCAACGTATCGTACAAAAGGCCGAGCCAACTGTTATTTTTCGCTATCTTTTTAATTTTAATGCGCATTTTCAACTATTCAAGAAAGAACTTTTCAAGAAAGGTCATAGTTCAATTATCCTTCACATTATACCTAGATCATGTCAACCCTCATGCCATTCATAACCCTAATATAATCATCAAGATTTTCTCATCAACTCCCCTACTGTTTTTTAATATCTCCGGTGGTTTCTTTTCGTATCACTCATTTCTAATTATATCTTTCGCATCTTCTACCTCAGCCGCTAATTATCACAGTAACTTAATTATAATTCGCCATTAAGTGTCATCTACTTGTACGTCAAAGAAGTATAGTATACATGTTAAGTAAGTCGAAATGTTTAATCGTATTGGAAACGTATCATAACTTTCGTCGTAGAAATGATACAAATTTTGTCTAATTAGTAGCAAGCATAAAATTAACACATATCAATCACGTTATTACGCCTTTGACTATTCAAAAGGGAAAAAGCGACAGCGAGAAAGAGAAGGAAAAAGACAAAAGAGTATATTTTAGCACAGCAATTATAATTCTGTGCCCCCATATATCTTCAAGATTACTTAGTCGAGAGTCGAGACTACTGTTATCGCATGACCTTATCGACATACCACGGCCGATCGCTTGAATTTCCGCTGCGTCGAGGAAAGGCGATATCTATAATAAGAGACTCACGACCCGCGAGACCACACGCTCGATTACGCTTAATCAAGTCGCCGTGGCAAAATAAATGATCACTAGCCTGACGAGACGACGTGCTTATGTGAAAATGCGACGAGGGGAAATCGGGAGTGTACCGCAATATCTACGAAATTGCCCATGATCTCTAAATAAAAATACACAAGGCTACACGAAATCTTGTGGAATTCAACGAAAACGCGAGAAAAATGGGAAGCTTGTGACAGAATTGGAACAACATTTCGCTGAGTATTCAAAATTTAATAAAAATATTTTCATTTTTATACTATTTCAATATTGGCTACGGACTTTTCTATTGGCTCAAAATGTCAGTTCACTTTATTTTGCACAACATACATTGAATTAAACCTGGATATTTACTATTTTCTAAAATCCATGGAATTCCGCAATTTCAGAGTGTCGTTAATATTTCTTATTTATTTAATCTTTATTTTGATTTATCAATTAAAGAGAATTTTAGAAATAACTGCACACAGTGCAGTAAACATCACAGTTATTATTATTTCCAAAAATTTAATGATAATTGATAACAGCTTTTGGCAAAGTATTGAGTGACGCAATATTACTTTGAACACTCTCTAAATTTTAAAATGAAATATCAATTCACTCCAAAAGACTGAAAATTGAGCCAGTCTTAAAAAAAGAGAGAAAATAATTTTCACTCTTGAACAAGAGTGACAGATTTTCACTCTTTATATGAATGAGATTTCATTCTTTTGAAATAAGATTTCACTCTTTTGGAATAACTCCAAAAAAAAGGAGTGAGACTTCATTTCTTTGAAATTTCACTGCAAAAGAGTGAAATCTTACTCCAAAAAAAAAAAAAATCTCCCACTCTTGTTCAAGAGAGAAAAATTTTCATTCTTTTTTCAAGAAAAATGCTCAATTTTTACTCCAAAAGATTTAGAGAATATTTTGATATAAATCATTGTCTCAACATTCATTTTTTTATATATCTATAAATTATTATTATGATACACATTTACGTTTAAAGCAAATCTACGCTTATTTCATTGAGACATCAAACTTATAAACTAACCTTTACAATATTTTTTTAGATAATCTTTTATGCATTTTTTGAGTTTGTATATATATTATATATATTTTTTTTTTAATTTTTTGCGAGTCATATCTTGTTTTATTTTTATTTAATTTTCAGTCATTTCAGTTTAATAATTTTTTTAAAATTTATATGTAGATTTGCTTTTTTTAATCGCCAGTTTCACAGTACTCTTTTGCCGCTCGTATTTACAGATATCGATTTTAGATTTTACTTTTTCCCTTTACAAAGAATGTTTCCAACTGCTTTTTATTAGCAATTTATTTTTATAACAAAAATAAAATCTACCTTTTGAATATTTTGATCTTCAATTTATTCCACATACCTATGTTCGATACAAAATATTTTCATCGTAATTTAAATGCGAATTTTAATTATCCTTGATTTGAATTTTTTCATTTATTTTACACTTACTCTTAAAAAATAGATTGATGGATTACATCAAATCTATTTACTACAAAAATCTGATAACAATTCCATTTAAGAATGCGTTAGCTAATGGGATGGATTACAATAAAAAACAGTCTGTAGAGGGAAAAGTATACCTTTCAAAAAAGTTCAAAATTTTATAACGAAACAAGTTATAAGCTGTAAATAGATAAGAAAATTTTATTAATCAGATAATCTGAGATAGATATAAGTAGAACTTTAACAAAACTTTACATCAGGCAAATAAACAGAAATTGTAATTTTTTATAAAATTTTCTATTTTCGCGTCTTTTATGAATTTTTATTTTGATGAAAATAATATATTTTACTCGTTCATTCTAACAAAAGAATTTTTTCAATTGCAAAAACGCATGAGTAAAAAGAGTGGTACAGAAACATGCAATACCCACAAATCAACTTGCGTTCGTTTACCTTCCACATTACATTTTCACATTACTGAAATTCCAGGGAAAGCTTAACTAATTTGGCGGTTAACGACTTTGTTCAATTGAGGAATATAAACGTGCACAATGCATTACAAATTCCAAACCTTCTCAGCATAGTTACGCATGTACATTTAGGTCAAAAGCTTTCCCTTCAAAAACCACGAGTATCGTAAAATACAAAACCTTTTATGGAACGATAATGTATAACCAACAATTTAAAGTAGATGGGAAAAAAATAGTATAAAAGTTAATCTTTAAAGATCAGATAGATATTATTCATGCGTCATTTACGTCTAACCGACTGAGAGTATTTTTTAAATGTCATAGTATGGAGTTCACGGACGTTAGGTTTAGCTTTGTGAGACAGGAACTGTGTTCTCGTAAGCTTTTTATACATAAGAAACGTTCCCTTTGTGGATCTAATAAACATAGAAGCTTGACATTTACAGATTTACGGAAGGCACGCGTGCAGGACAGATTTTTGTTTAAAAAAAAAACCAGACAATATGTCTCGATGTAAACGGAAAATAATATCGAAGAAAATTAGCTGAAATATAGAAAATTATCTTAATTTAACGCAAAATATATATAGATACTCTTTTGCCTTGTTCATGAAGGGACTTTCTCGAAAGATTAACAATAAGCTTTTTAGTAAACTAAACAATAGAATAACAGTATGAGATAATTATCGTTTATATTCTGCTCCGTTGGATTTACGCGACGATTTACGTTGTTTAATTAATCGCCTTTAATTATGTGCCGACATCACGTCGTTACGAACCTCGCGATTTTCACCGTAGGCGATGTGATTTCCGCAAGTGAAGCATCCTCCTGACTGCACCGTATTAAAGCACGTCGTATTCTATTCTCTGTTTTGCGGTTAAATGCGCCGCGTATCGAGACTTTAGTTAACAGTTTCCTAGTGTGTTATCATTCATTTAATGGCATATCTCTCTCTCTCTCTCTCCCCCCCCCCTCTCCCTCTCTCTCTCTGTCACCATATTTCAAGATCTACTACATTGAACCATGGTTTTACCACTCTTAAACGGTCGTAATGAACCTCAGTGCTAAATTATCCAAATTTCTAAAGAGTTTCTGTAGATTTAAAATTTTTTTTAATATTAATTTCAATAAGATGTTTTCTAAAAATTTCAAAAAAGGAACGAGATCGAATTAAACTTTAAAATTATTCTAGTTATTTCATTTAAAGTTCACACGAAGTCTAATGAGTTTAATAACCATTTTTCATCGTGCATTAAAAACTATTCAACGCTCATCTTGAAAGCTATATAAATAATAAACTCTGTCGTGACTTTTTTATTCTACAAAATAAATCTCGAAAATATATTTTAAACTGGCCTAAAGTTTTAGGTCGATATTCATATATAATCGATATTTAAGTACATCAAGACCTCTCTCTCTCAAATACAATTGCTTTCTATTTATATCAAAACTCAGATAAATTCTCACATTTGTGACGTCATAATTCAATTAAACGCGCGCACGCACATGTTTCTTTTTATTCTCTGACAAGTAAGATTCAATTGAGTTTTTTATTATTTATAATCTGCACAAGTTTGAGCGTGTGTTTTACTGAGTCTTGTTAACCAACATTAAAAGTAAAATTATAAACCTGTGATATGCGATAACTTTGTCACTAAAGTAAGCAAATAATAACGTTATTACCTGAGTATAAAATACTCACATAACTTTAGATTTATGCCCGTATTTATAGTCAATCCTTATATTTAAAGCTTCCTTAAAATATATATAAGGTCTGATTATGAATACAGGCATTAGTATCACTTATGGGAAGCAATTGGTATCTTAAGATGTTAATATGAGCTTGGAACTGGTTTATGACATTTTAAAAGTGTCTTCAATATCAGATTTATCTATAAATAATGGCCTTAATCTCTCCTAACTGACAATCTCAGACAATTTGAATTTTATTTATATCAGAAGATTGTATAGATTATACTCATGATTGCCAGTTCTTGGATTTCCGACCGGAGATTTTAGTCTTTTTGAACGAATTTTCGGTTCTCTAGCTGATGGAAAATATTTGATGACGTTTTTTTTACATTTTTAAAAGAATGCTTTACAGTACAGTAATAATTTTGAAAGTATCATAAAGTACCTTTTGAAAATACTTAGCAGTCCGATCTTTGGCAAGATAAATAAAATCTCTAGTTTTTAAGCCAGAGAAATCTGACAACCGTAATTACACTGAGAAAAACCTTTTGGTATTTGTAATTATAATTACTATAATTATAAAATTCAAATAATATAATTATATAGTAATGATTGAAATTTCCCTAAAAAATTATTCAAATAACTATAATTATTATCAATTTCCATTGCCAATTACATATATATATATATAGTTGATAGAACTGCACGTATAATTATTATTACTGATACTAATAGTGATCATAATAATAATTATAATAATATGTAAATAGTTATTTATATCAAAAAGTTTTCTCTCAATGTAGATTGTTAAGTTTCGGAGTCGCACAAAAAAAAGATATTTCTCTCTTCTTGCGTCAGACAAATTCAGTTCCGAAAAAGAATTGAAGTACATAAGTGAAGGACTCACCATCTGCCAGATATCACCGACCAGCAACATCTTGATTCACCCGTTGCGTTGAATCATCGATGCTCCTCAATGCAAATGCTCCACTCGATCACATTACATTCGCACAATAAACCGGCACAATAAAGCGATTGTCTACAGATTTATCCGGCACTCCCGATCGATTCGACGAAACATGATCGACGTCGATCATAGATAATGCAACACGATCGCGATCACTCGCAGATCCTCTCGACTTTTGTCACGCGACGACGCGTCCTCAACGTGAAAAATTCCGAGAAGTGGCGGACCTACAACAATCATGGCGGACCGAATGCCGTTTATTGCAGGGATTACTCGATCGCCTCCTCTTAATCCACCATGACAGCTATCTCCTCAGGCTCTTTTCCTCGATGCGACACTTCACAGATGTTGAATGACACTCGCGATGCAGAATGAGCGAAATGATGCCGATTAGGTGCGCGTTTGAAGACGTAAAACATTCGCGTCGGTTCAATAGAACGCAAAGTAATGTCGATCTCGGACGAATTTCACGAATATCGAGAAATGCGTCATTCACGCGGATAAATCGACGCATCGGAACAATTCCTCGTCGCTAGATTAAACATTCCCGATAGTACCTCGTATGCGAAATTCATCCGGGCTGGATAAACAAACACGAAAGAGCGGAACGATCACAATTCATCTTCGTACCGGTGAGGTGACGGCGATGACACGCGGTGTGAAGTGAGCAGTGAATACGAAATTCGGTTACTTGATCGCGAGCAACTTCGCGCGTCTGTTCGAAGTCTCTAGCGCGTCAATTCGAATTCTTAAGATTCTCCGCATACAAGACATTCGTAACGCATTATCGGTCTATAATGGGAGAATATTGTATAGTAAGCTGTAAGTTGGACAAAAGTGACTAAGGGCTGCCGCACACAAAATTCCATAAGACATAACTCTGTAGACTGTCCTTTATAGGCTGTAGACTGAATTGTAAATTGTGTGAAAAAAAGCCTGTACATAATAGTCTTATAACGCATAAAGGAAATTATAATATAATGTTGTATATATTATATAATAAATATAAAAATATTACCATTACTTATAAAATAATGTGTGAAAACTTAAGATTTTAAGATATCTTTTAATTAATTTTTTATTTAATCCTTCAATTATATTTTTTTAATTAGGAAGAAAACTGTGAATGTTAAGGTGTCTCCTTTTATGATTGTTACACAAAAGAATTCAATTTTGTTGAACAGTTATTTTTAGTACTCAACAATTCCATTTGCTTAGTACAGATTTTCGAGAGATTCGTAAATTTTCAATAAATAATATCCCGCTTGCTTTAGCTGTTTACAAAAAAATCATCGAATATTACTTTTAAAAGCAAAATGGAGAAATGACAATCTTCTATACATTTTCTCTAATTTAACAGTTATATTTACTTTATTATTCTCTAATGTAAAATATTCCAAAAAAACTGTGTAATTCAGCGCAATATCACAACGAGGAAATTGCGATAGTAAATAATAATTCAATGCTTCGTCAAATATGAGCTTTTCATATCAAGGGAATTAAATTGACCCATTATACAAATTCGAATTTGCGTATTGTATTGTATAAACACTATTACCGTAATCTGGAAATGGCCTTACAATATTTAGCATTATTATATTTTTTTCCGATTATCATATGACATATCAATTTTTTCACTGTTGCATTGTATGTATAAAAGTCATTTATTTTGATGAAAGGAATCAAAGCTATAACACAAAAAACTTAAGCAGTAAGACATAAGCAATAAGCAAATTAATTAATACAAAATTAAAAATAATTTTGGATTTACTGCTGCTTACATATTAATTATTATCTTACAGTCTCTACTGTGATTGATGATTTGCTTATTGCTTGTCTTACATTTTTTTTTGTACCATAGCTGTAAAATCACACAACATAAAAGAATCACGACATCTGCCTTTAAACTGAATACCGTATTAAATGTCGTTAATTTTGTCGTTTGATAAATCCAATAAATTCTCTAAGAAATCGATTGTGCATAATTTATTGTTAGAGCATCAAACATATATATATTAGGTATTTTGTTTATTAAATCATCAATATGTTATTAGAATACGATTTAGTAATTTAACAATTTATCAGTACGTGTATTTTAAACTTTTTTTAAATTTCCAAATAGTAATAAATATCAAATATTTCAACAAACTTCAAATAAAGCGATAGATTATTCAATTTGATCATATTCGACATATACATATCTGTTTAATAATTAAAGATTAATGACAAAAACCTGTCCAATTTTAGCCCTGCGATATATGGTCGATGGGGATAACATTATACGCGCTCGTGATCGGAGATCTTCCTTGGCGCGCTTCCGATAGTACAGCCATTCAAGAGGTCGTTCGTTCGAAACCGCTCATATTCCCTGATAATCGCTTATCTTCGGAATTGCGATATTTAATTGAAGGAATGCTGGATAAATCGCCGGAAACCAGACTCACACTCCCGAAGGTAAAGCAGCATCCATGGCTGACAAATAACGCAACCGAACCACTGCCGGCCGAGGTCGACAACTGCCGCTTACGAGTCACCGTCACCGAGGAGGAAGTCATAAGACTCGGCACTCTGCTTCTCGTAAAAAATATGCTGAAACAGCATAGCTTTCAGGTAAGCTGAGAGATATATATTTAACTTTATAAATACGATATTAAAATTGCATCACAAAAAAATAAAAAATGAAGATGTAGAATTCAAAATTCGACATTTAAGTAAACAACCATGAACTAAAATACTGAATATTTATTCTGTATTTGTTAAAAAAATACGAAATATGTTTTTCTTTTTTTCTCGATGAATGTAAATACACAAGTAACACAATTACATTCAAAATACATTTAATAAATGTTAAAAATCGTGTAATAAAACGTATAAAGTAAAAAATAAACGTTTAAAATTGATACGTTTTTCAAATTATTTAATAAACGTTATAAAAACATTTATGAGATGTTTATTGTAACCTCTATTAAATTTTTTTTTTATTAGTTTAAAATTTTTATATGAAACATTTCGACAGTTTAATAAATACATATTTAATAACATTTATTGAATATTTTTCTACATAAAAGAAACATTTCGACTAAACGTTTTTTAAACGTAAATTGTTTATTTGGGCACTAATACATTAGCAATATCTTCTACGATTATCATTAATATCTATTATTTCACGCATTCAGATATAGGGAGCGATTTGTGTATGCTGTGTATGGAATGCCAATTATGATCAAACAACAGCTGTTTGCGTTCTCTATTATGGTACGATTTGCGTTCATCCAAAAGCGAAAGCGGAGATACGTGCGTCATAATAGAAGAATGGAGTAAACGTACAATCGTACGTTTTCGTGAAATATCGCAACAACATATTCTGACATGTTTGACTTTGACATAACGATGTGTATTCGCGTAAATATTATACACGACGGGTGCATGTCGATAATGTTGTACAGTTGTATCATAGATTTAATTTTACAAAACGCGAAAAACTAACGGTGACATTTCGCGCAACTGTTTCACTCGTACTCTCTAATAATAAATGATTACCGAAAGCGATCAATTGACAAATGTCAAAGGTCAATCGTTCCAACATATTATCAGATTACACCGGTTTTTTTAATCTATATAATTTATCTAAACAACAATAATGCTTTTATAGTGCTGATGTAGATATTTTATTGAGCATCATCGTGAAATGTTAAAGATTTCGTAACAAGGAACTTCTTTAAAATACAACCTACTTTAAATCTCTTGAAAATTGAGCCAGTCTTCGAAAAAGAATGATAATATTATCACCCTTATGAAAAAGAGTAGCAGAGTTTCATTCTTTTGGAATGAGATTCTCTCTACGAAATCTTACTCCAAAAAAAGAAGTGAAATTTCATTCCTTTGGAGTGAATCTCACTTCAAACGAGTAAAATCTTACTCCAAAAGAATGGAAATGTTTCACTCTTTCAAAGATTGGCTCTATTTTCAATCTTTTAGAATGAAATTTCACTCTAACAATAAGAGACTCAGAGAGTACGAAGTCGACATATAATTATTCACTGTACTTTTAATCCGTTTTTTAAATTTCTTACATCGCAAGAATCGAATAAAACTACGGAAGAAAGTAACAATAAAAATAGTCAACTTTAAGTTTTGTATAAGCTTTTCTTGAGAATGTAGATAAAAAAACAGACAATCATAATTTTAGTTTAAAATGATTTGAATGATTTCAAGCGTGTGAAATCGTATTCTTACACTCAAACCAACGTCGACTTTTCACGAACTGCTTTCCCCTTTTTCTACCATTCATACGCATTGAGACTTGCACAGGCGACCGACTATTTGAAACAACGTTACATTTTTATCGCTAATGCAGACAGCCAGCTTGCGAACTTTACGAAACAAAACTCGACATCTTGTCTCTCGGGATTACTAGGGTATAAAAGAAATAAGAGCGCGAACTTATTTCTACTTCCCAGAATCCATTTCTGCCTAAGCGGCTCGGACGGACAGCGGACAACGACGCCGGCACAGAATCGCCGGCGACAGGACCAAAAGTCGGCATATCATCCTCGCCGCACAGTGATACGATGAGAGATGCGAAAGCAGAACGTTTTCACGAAACCGGGAGAAGCAATTCCGCGCCCGATTCCTACGATTGGCACACAAGCGGCAGGTAAATACGCGCGCTATTCAGGAAGAGAAAAAGGGAGTCCTACATATATTTTTTAAATACCATTTCAAATTCTCTTGCACCCGTTATGTACAATAGAATTCTATTTAATGGAATTGTTTATTCGTTGAAACAAGCATTTGCAGAAATATTCGATAGAGGATTTTTCTCGAACGATCTGTTTAAAATTTTTTTATAAATATACGAATGTTTTCTGTATCCACGCAAGATTCGAATTTATAAAATGCATCAATACTTTATTTATATTAAAAACAAGCGATAATGAGAAATTTATTTTTGTACATCGAAAGAAATCGCGTGTTGCTATAACTCATTGTTTATTATATCATTTGTGTATTATAAATTAACCGATAGTGAAAAGCATCATTATACAGTGAATGCAAAAATATTTGTATAGGAGAAATATTTATAGAAAAAGCTTTATTTGTAGAAAATAAACAAGATTATTAACGAACAATTTATTAACAATGATTTTGTTCTAATATAAATGAAAGAACTTCACGAAATAACCGTGTTCATGATTTTAGAAGCTGAATTTCTCGACTATATCGAATGCTTTTTATGTGTCCAAGTAATATAATTTTTCATTTTTGTTTATTTGTAAAATATAAATTATATTTTAATTATTTCATTACATATGATTAAACAAAATAATTTTAAGAAATATACGATCAATTTTTATTAATAAATTGTTAATTGTGTTTACTTTTCAAAGAATTAGTTTCTTTAAGGATTTTCCCCGGATGTGAATAATTTTTGCATTCACTGTACACCGCAATATTATTCTCTTTTGTTTTTAATAAACTTCCTCCTTAATTAATTTTTCTTTTATTCGCATATTGACAGACAATTATCGTTGGAAAATCCCTTATCACCTGTGACGGAAACCGAGAGGAGATAGTGCCACTGTCGATAGAAGTAACATCCCGATTGAAAAAACAGATCAACATCAAATGGAAGATAAATTAGGATTGATCATTGATTGAGTATATCCAGTGAGCAACCGCGATATCAAAAGGCGAAATCGTCGAACGAACCAACGAAAATTTAATCTTCCAGAGAACTGTCGTTATCGATTTCACTCTGATCGCTTGTATCATCAAACCCACGGGGCATTGCCTTCAGTTTTGCAGGTAAGAGCTCCGTGAGTTATTTATGAATACACAAAAATTCCAAACCGGCGAGGCTAACGATAAAGCGGATCGAGGATTTGCTAGAAATGTTTCTGCTAGATGTTTTTATATGAGTAAAAATGTAACGTCGCATAAGCGTTCCGTATTACGGTATATTTAGTGATCGTTATTGCTTGACCATGTAGAATAGGAAGTATGTTATTTACAACTGATTATTGTGTGCATAAACAGCTCATCGTACAATCCTCAAAAGAATATGGAAGCATTATTATTACATTTACTTCGCTATTGACTGCCAATATTCTCTATTTAAATAAAATGTCCGGCAAATTTGACGACTACAACATGGTAACATTTATAATCGACCAAATATTATTTCGTTCTACTTTTTATTCAGTAATTTTTAAACAATTTGTATGAATAATGAAAAACTGACAAAAAGATATACGTATCACTAGGTCATTTTATTAAGATTGATAACGCGATCAAATATTTATAAACGTTATAGCCACATGTGGCTTATAAAATTGAATAAGGTAACAAAATGTAGATAATACATTTGCAGAGAGTGATCCGAAATTGAGACATGCCTCGCCGGAGGTTTTAATTCCATTGACGTTATAAGGAATTCGTGTCCGACGCGCACGTTTGTAAATAATTTCAAAATTTAAAGTTATATATACCTATCATCAATCCAGTGCTAGAGAGAACCATCGAAAAAAAATATTTTATATTTTTTTTACGTTATAATATAAAAGTGTAAAAGTCTAGCACGAGTGACATGCGAATTGAAAACTTGTTCTCTTTTTTTTTATAAAACTCGTTTTTGCTCTACTAGTTGCCATGCTCAATATCGATAAAATTCAAGGTGAACATTCATCTTACAAATACTCATTTAGCTTTAAAAAATTCTATTATAATTTAAATAAAATGACAAAAAATAGAATATTTTATGTTTATTGTCAATTTGAATATTTTCTATTAGATTCTATCTACAAATTGAATGTCATGATAAATTGCAAACATATTTTATAAACACGAAAAATATAGAACAAGAATTTAAGAAAGAAGTTCTTTGAGTCAGTAAAGAGCTTGCGTTAGTAGAGAGAGAGAGAGAAAATATTTAATAATGATTTGAACAAAACAGAATAAAAACGAACTATGCTTAAAGTCAAAAAATTCATAAACGTAATTTTTTAAATACGTAAGTACATGATAAAAAAAAAATATTTCTATAATATTTTTCTGATTTTCAACCAATCATATATGATTCTCTTTTGAACTAGATTGATAGATAATAGATAAGATTGATCGTCCCAAGTAAGACCTCTTGGACACGAGCGATTTTTTGGCTTTGCAAACAATTTACATACACATATGAATAACAAAAGAATATCTTGTAAAATAGTTAACTTTATATATAATGTTATATTGTTATTATTATTTCATATATTTTAAAATCTTGTGTACAAGGTTCTTTCTTCTTTCTTCTTCTTAATTTACATGTCATACAATCTACTTGTATTTGATTGTTCGACAATCATTTTATACAGAATGAGAATAGTTTCTCTAAAATCAATATTCTTTCACTACTTTTGTGCAAATCGCACATTAACATACATGTTTTATATACCTCGTGATATATACATTATGAAAAGGAAATTCATTGCGTTTTAAAATCATCGCGATAAAATAATTTCTCCTGTTCGCAATAATAATAACATATGTATTCGCATATGCAAAACATTTTATCGAATCGACAAATTTTCTGCTGCAAAATAATCATGTGGTAAAAAATCGTTCATGTGCCTGAAGTCTTATCGTTATAAGTGTCTTTGCAGTCCACTTATTTCCATTTACAAGGCGCGTAGGTTGCATAGATACATAATGTAAAGATGTGCGTATATTATATTCATATTTTGTATGTATGATATTCGTATTTTTTAAAAAGTAGGCATGTAAACGAAAGCCCGCAGTACAACGATGTCGTTCTTCAGTTCGTGCCATTAAATATACGGATGAGCTTTTGTTTAATATTAAACTTTATATTACGTAATTTATATACATCATTTATGATATTGATTTTACATATTTTTACGATTATATAATTTGCATAATTATATATTTATACATATAAAATTAAATAATATATATATAAATTATATAATAATATGATAAACAACGTTGGTCCTGTTCGTTTATGTATATGGTTTAATACTTTAAGTTATAATATTTACACAAATTTAACCTTGAATTTTGCTTATTAGAATAGTAAAATTATTAAATTGTAATTTATAATTTTATAATTCAGTTTTAAATGGATTTTGTTTTAACGTCTAATAATAGTACTTTAATTATTCAAAAGATATTTTTTATATGAACGAATATTTTTTATTAAAAATGAGATATCTTTTAATTATTTTTTTAATTTTTAGACTTTATTGGCGTTAAATTACAAATTATTTGTAATTATAAATGATTTGATTAAATTCAATATGTTGTATTCGAAGTTTATGACTCACGGTGCTGACCAAGAAAAGGCAACCAAAGAGAGATTTGTGATTTTGTCGGACCTTATTGAGACATGGGGGACCATAAACGTATGAATTTAAGAGATAGCTTTCAGAGCTCACACAGCAGCGGACAGTTTCAGACATATCGTGTCCCGAGCCTCACGCACATCGCAATCTATTTCAGTGTATACAATTGCCATATGGAGACTGTGACGGACTTATTAGTAGATAAGAATAATTATTGTCACATATTATCGAGCGTACGCGTTTTCACAACTTTTATTTGGCCATGGAAATTCCAAGTCTATGCAAATCGATAGCATCTTCTATTGCACGGACCAGGAATAACGAGCTTTATGAAAGTGGTGAATTAATCGCCATAAAGGAAAATAATATACATACACTTCCTAATGTTTTTACGTTTCCTAAATATATTCAGCGCCTCATGAAATTAAATCTGTATTGCATCATGTGATTAATTCTAAATACGCTTGTCTAATTGAAAACGTAGGCAGTTGCATTTGGAATTAAAGGAGAGGATGCTAATATGGATCTAGGAATCCTTCCAGGAATATCGGATGAATTGTCTACTGATAGTAATTCCGCTCATATTATACGCCATGTCTAATATTAGATAAATGTAATAATGTTAATTATTCTGACAATAGCTCTACTATATATTCATTCTTTATATTATTTTATTTTACAACTATTTTTTAATAAAAGTTACAAAATTAAAAGATTAATTAATTGTATGAAGTTTGATGCAAATTGCTGTCCGTAGACATTTCTCCGAATTGTTACGGGTATACAATTATTGTTATTTAAACGGTTATATATATATGTGTGCGTGTGTGTGTGTGTACACACACACACACACACACACACACACACACATTCGTATGTGTATTTTACACAATGCGATATACTCTTTATCACAGATTGCACAGAATATTTTGTACCCGATATTAGACACGCACTATGTTTCTAAATCTCTCTGTAATTAAATATAGCGTGTACACACTTTTGCAGATTAAGTACACTTTAAACTAGATAGATAACTATATCAAACGATTTAGATGTGACGAATCTCCACACTCGATATGGCGACCAAAAGTTCTTGTGATGCTCAATCGAGGCATTAATAGTTAATTAGGAAATTTGTTTTTACTCGACAATCAATATATTATGCGTACATGTATATATTATTTCGATACATTTATTCTCACTCTATAATTACAAAATCCTGTTAAAATTTGTTGTCAATTTTCGAAAATCCACGACTCTAGATTCTATGTCTATAGGAACTTAAGCTGCAATTTTCATCTTTTTAACACTTTTCTTATTAGATGTTACACGCTTCGATTATCTCTCTAACTAATGTTAATTCTGAAATTTTACAAAATTTAACTTGCTAAATGACAAGTTGCGATTTACAATTCATGTATCGCAATAATTTATCGTGCAATCCACATTGAAACATCGATTTTTTTCTCGATTGATGATATAAATAATACAATTAATTTCTATATGTACATTTACGAAATATAATAAACTATCTTCAATATTTCAAGAAGGATTGCACGATGCCGCGATTATCGCGCATAAAATTCCTGAATTAATAAACAATTTAAGGTATGCAAACAAGAAGCAGTTCTGCACCTTAAAAAGATTGTATTGTCTTACTATTTGCTATATCTATGATAACTTTTCACCGAGTTTTCGCTTCTAGTTACTTGCGATTGATTGGGAAATTTATCGTGAAAAAGATCGAAATTATTCTTATGCACATTTGTAGTAACTAAGTACTGTAATTGCTCGTCTGTGTAATAAATCCTTTTTATCTTTCCATTAACGTCATTTGCCTCGTAAAACTCGACTCAACTATTAAATCTTTCGTGATTTATTCCCGAGTGCTACTGATCTCTCTCGTGCATCAGCCCCTTTCATTAAGCTAACGTAGACGCGTAAAAATTTTAACGATCCACTTTAATTCTGCTACTATTTTTCCTCCTCTCTTTTTTGCTTTAATTGAAACCATCATCTTCGATAATCTCCCTTACTTTTTATATATTACCGAATCGATACGTAATGATCGAACGAGCTCGTATAAGCAAAGACATTACTTAGTCGTGTCTCACACAATCGCGTGATTCATATTTTACATTTTAATGCTCGCCAGCCACAGCGAAATCCAACCACAAAGATTTTATTGTCGGCAAACTGGTGAGTAAACAAATTTCGTAGAAATTTGAAAGACTTTTTTTAGAAAGACAAATAACTTTTCCTTCCTTTATATCTTACATCTGAGTGTTCAAATATAAATATAAAGAAAATACAAGATCAGCTTTTTTATCAAGACAGATATAATTAGTCCGCAATTTTGTACAAAGGAATTCAAATAATTTGAACGTGATTGTAACATAACCGCCAATGATAAGCGTAAAACTTGCCCTTTAGGCAAGTTTTCTTACTGTAAATTTATACTACATAAATATATACAATACACATATATTTTACTCTCATGTATATTCTATTATCCACAAATGTGCCCGTTTTGTTAAATAAATCACGCATTCTGATATCAGAGGCAAAAGCAAAAACATTTTTCGAAATTTTATTTCCTCCCTATGTGTACCGCGCTTGGCGCGATATATATATATTTTACGAAAAGACGTGATATATGCGATTTTATCCGTTAAAAAAGCTATCGGATATATGTAGTCATTTCATCGTTTGCGTTCGATGCACATGGATTAATACGAGATGCAATTCATCAATTTTCGCACTATACGAATTTCAATATGATGAAGCGATGACGTGCTTGTGGCAATACCTTGACCTGCCATAAAAATCGGGGAGCTATATCGTAAATCGCTCGGACAAGCCAAGCCGATTTGGCCGCGAAGCAACCATGCGTGCCGCGACTATCAATTCCATTGGGCAACTCTATGCCGATGGCTCGCAGAGGCGCAGGCGAAAGACAATGGACACACAAGCCACGAAAGCCAATCAATCGTGATGCACGTTTACGCTCTTGCACTGTAAGTATAAAAAGGTTTTGAAATCGAAGGGGGCCTTCAGTCGATCGTCCGGACTGTGCAAGGAAGTCATATCAAAAAATATTTTTTTAAATATGAAGCTCTTGAGATACTGTCTTTTTTGCGTAAGTACTTTAATTTAAAAAATTGATTAATTCCAATTTATTATACATTCATTGAAAATGATAAAATTTTTCTTAATTTTTAAATTTTTTGCGGATGCTAATAGAAATCTCTCTTAATTTTAAATAAAATATTAAATTCTCTTTAATAAATAAATATATTTAATAAAATATTCAATCCTAATTTTCACTATTAAATATAAAAATATTACATTCTTCCTGCTAGACTTTCTGATAAAAATTTTAGAAAGATTTATGAAATAGCTTCCGAAAATGATTATCAGAATATTATCATCTTTGTTAAATGATGTTAATTCTACTGCAATTTTTATAATTTATTATAAATTTAAATTGTACCATCTTTTCATTTTTAATCAATTTTATCTATAATATAAGTCATTATTTTCATAAGATTGTGAATTTATGGTTTTCTATTATACATCCGCTAAAAATTTACATTAACTAAGTTTTCAAAGAACCTTTTTACGATCAATTTTAATAAAATATTAAATTTTTGCTGATCACTAAATCAAATTTTATAGAGAATTTATGCTTGACGTGAAAGGCAAGTTGAACCTTTTGGTCACTTTCTGTTACGGAATATTTTATCAAATGAACTTCCAAACAGCACCGGAAAGAATATCATATACGCGAAAAACTTAATAATTATTTCCGTCTCATAATGACAGATTTTTTTGCAGTAAATAGTATTTATTCTTAATCAGAGCATAGAAATCGCCAGTTGCAATCGCGATTGCTAACTTATAATTTTCATGAAAATGAAATCGCACTGATAGATTCAGTGAGTGAACATATTGCAATGCATGATTATGTATTGTATCACCTGTCCGCAGTATATTACTACATCCGATAAAAATTATTTTATAAAGAAAATTTACCCGATTGTTAAACAATATTTCTGAACCTGACTATGTTAATTTTTTAAAGAAACCTAGTAATCTCTAATAAATAAATTTATTCTGATTAAATTACTCTGATTAAAATAAAGACAGAAAGATTTTATAATTTTTGTATTAATTATATTTAAATATATTTAAATGTTAAAAAAATACTTGTGTCAAGATATATGAAATCATAAATTCCCGTATCTTTTACTGTATCTCGCAGCTCTTCGCCATGAGAGTGCAATCAAAGCCACAAATAACGAAGCTATTTCCAGTGGAAGGATTGACGGCATATCACAAACAATTTAATGATACCACGAAATCGTTAGATAAATTTTGGGAAAAACTACGCACAACATATAATTTTGTTTTCCATCAACCCGGTAACACCAGCAACATAGAAAAAATCCTAGCAAAGAACGCATCAAATCCTAATTTGCAAACTTTGAGATTAATATGGACTGACACGGTAAAAGCAGATAATTATACAAATCTCAAGTATCCCAACAATACCTTCCTGGATCAGATAAAGTCACTGTCGATACCAAAAAGTCGTGACAGCAAGGCGACTTCGAGTAATCTCAAGAAAGATTCATCTGTCGAAATAAAAACAAACGAAAATAATGTGAGCTCTACGAATTTCAATAAAACAAGTTCTAATGAAGCTAAAATACTACCTGACGATGATTGGTTCAATGACATTCAACCTTTGGAACAATTGGAACTGCAAGACGAAGAGCTGGATAAGAAAAATGAGGTGGAAAGCGTGACGCCAGGAACGACCCTTCCGACGACAGTGGGTCGTCATCTGCTTGAGTGGCTTGGAACTCTTTTCGGATTTACTTATAGCATTTACAATAAATTATCGAGCGCTGCTTGTGGAAACGAAAAGCTAACACAATGATAAAATAAACCGACAAAAAGTAAAATAAAATACGATAATTAGATCAGAAACCATATTACGTTAATCCATTTATAAATTTGCGCATCAAATCAAATAAAATAATTTAATTCGTGATAAGTTAATTTATTCGACAAACAATATACCAACTTTATAATCGCATATGTCTTACGAAATGAATTGTTATCCATCTGATAATTATTATATCGTAGATCTCTTGACTTTTCTAATTAAATTTGCGATTCTTGAATAGTTTTCTATCGATTATTAGATACATAAAATTGATGATTAATTTTTCGTTCAAACAATTATCAATTTATATGTACTGAGGACAACCTAAAAAAAGGACCGAAACGTATATTTATATTTGTTTAAATAATATATGTTTGTCATATAAATAATCTGTGTTGGCTCGTAATGGCATGTCTTTTGTACATATTAAGTTCAAGTGTATGCAATTTTAATTTATTCAAAATTATAAAAATTGCATTTAAATACAGAAAAATGTTACATTTAATATTAAAGGCATGCCAAGAGTATGAATAAATACCAAATGAGAATTTAATATCAATTTAATATTAAACGTAGTACGTTTAGTATCATATATAACATAAAGGAAAAAAGAAAGAGGAGCATAAAGAGAGTGAAGACAGCACAAATATCGAATAATTTTATACCTTTGTACTGCTATCATATTGCGCTGCTATATTCCGCTGTAAAAAAAATATAAAATAAATAAAATTTACGTTATAAAATAAATAAAATTACACGAGATTAAATAATGATGCTTTTAACACTGTGCTAATTCCCGTATTATCCGAGTAAAGTAAAGGATGTTTATATTATACGAATATGAAATACTACACCATTCTGTTAGAGTCCGAGTACAAAGAGTTCGTTCTCTAGACAATATAAAGTTCAACGTATTAATATTTCCGCGTTAGTGTTACAGACGGTCATTTCGTTGTATGACGTTGCGTAAGACTACATAACATAATGCTATTTTCTATAGCGTTCGACCGCAGATTGCACACACCTGATGAAGTATGAAATGACTCATGAGAAATATAAGAACTAACTTGCTATCTTTTACATTACATACATTTTATTCAAAAATATTTCAATCTAAAAAATACATGTTACTTTTTTAGCTATCTTTTTTTCGTTACACTATACAATAACAATTCTCTTACGGGATAAATGCATAAAGTCTTGTAAACGCACATCCACTGTTCAAAACAGTGCTTAAACATGAGTCTTATAAATGCACATTCACTGTTTAAAAAGTTCTATTATCTTATCTCTTTAATCTCTCTCAATGAGAAAAATTGAGAAATATCATCACGAAAACCATCTTGAAAAAGATGTCTCATCGCTTCTTCTTTATGCAAAGATCCTTATTCTCTCAATAATTATACTATCAAGATGACTTAAAGAATTAAAAAAAAAAGACCCCAGCGCGAATGACCCAGAATACTGCTATTTGACATACGCGTATATGTATGAAGTCTTTGGTTGTATTATGTGATATCAGAGTACGGTATGTGTTTTTAGTACCGTCTTCTAATTCATATACTAACGCATATAGTTGCATGTTGCAAATATATAAGAAAACATTAGATAACTATAATTATAATCGTCGTGAATATACAGTGCATGAAAGTTTTTCAACAATTTCTCGCTCTAATATACATACAAATTAAAATTGAAGTGCCGAATAGACGGGTATCTTAAAAATAATGCCACATATAAAATGCTGATATACAAAATTATCAAATTAATTTTCGTCATTTAATAATTTTTTTAAGTAATCCCAAACTCATATTTTTTAAAATTTTATTTGAGTAAATACTAATAAGGTAAAACATGACATAAAAAAATAGCGTTTCTCGAAATTATCCATGTAAATAACAAATTCTACAAAAGAAATTACTCATTGGAAATTAATATAAAATTTTATCAAACAGACAAACATTTGTTATACTTCATCAACCAGCGACATCTTTTTGAGGTCATAAAAATCAATCTTCAAGAATATGAAATGGCAGAATGGAATGATGAATGATTTACTTAGGAAAAAAAATAATGACAGATCCAGATGAAAAATTATCTTGAAAAATTATTATATATTAACAAATCAATAGAAGTTATTCGAAAAAAATGTCGTTTAACACATTTTAGCACATTTTGTCATCTATAAGAATATCAATTTTAAATCACAAAAACTGTAATATTCGTTTCGAACATATTTCTGAATTATATCAACATGAACCTATAAATATTATTCAAGACATCTATTAGGGTGAAATATTGATATTTCTCGGATATTTTTGGTCAAATTATTTTGAACAAGTGCACCTCGACATTTATCGTAATATTTTGCCATAATTGCATGTGTTCTACTTGGCAATGTACAACTTTTTAATAAAATTTTTGACATCGTTTATATTTTTATTTCCGTTTATCATTAACAGTGCCTCAATGTCTGCAACAAATTTTAAATTTTTGCTTAAACCTTCCATACCTCCGAGTACTGATTTCAAATTTAGTATTAAAATTTAAATTCAAAATAACGGATTCAAGATTCAGACGGTCATGAAAATCTGAAATATCGATACATTTAAAATATGAGTTTGGATTTTTATTTTAAATACATATCATAGTATACACGTACAAATACACGCACGACTGTTCAATCTAAAATATATTTAGAACGATAAAAATTCTTCGAATGTGTTTATTATGATAAATATTATAAACTATTATAATATTTATCATAATAAAATTATAATCATATTTAAATAAGACTTTATAATTAGCATCAATTCTATGATCTTTCGACATAACGGTTCTTCATTATCCAAAAAATTTGATTTTTTTATAAAGTTTAGATAACTATATTTTATTGAAAACACTACATTTCAATGTGTGCGATTTTTTTACATGTAGCCTAAATTTTCTTCTTTAAAACAAATCAAGGTAAAAGTCGATAGGATTACTTGTTTAAAAATTATAATTTTTTTCGTCGGAGCATGTCTCGGAGGTATGAAAGAGTTAATATATTCAATATATTATATAGTTCAATTGTCAGAAATTGACTAAATTCGTAATATTGTGCCATTATCATCTCATCACATATTTGGCTTATTTGTTTTCCGAATTAATACAATAAAAATATTGTATATACAACAAAAATAGTACGTATGATAAAGAGCGAGAAACTTCTAAATATCTGAACCACAGAATAATTATTCGATAGCAATTTTCTCTCAAGAGACACCCTTTTTACTCACAAATCGGCAAATTTATTCTGCTTCAATATTTTAACAATATTTTTCAAAAGTATTCTTAAATTTCATTATTTACGCAATTAGTTTAGTAACACCGTTACTACATTTTAATTATCGCGAAACAGTCCAAATGTCCAAAATAAGTCTTTGCTCAACGCAAGTAGGCATTAAAATTAAACATAAGACACGGACTAGAATTCTTGACAATAATTAATATTTCCTATAGCTAACTTAAGTAAGGCAGACAAACGTGCAATTACATAAATTGGCCTTCCCTTACGTATTAATTCTTCTTATCGATTTTTTATTTACGTTTTAAAAGGTTCATTTTATATAGGACGCAAGAAAAATCTTGGAATAAATTTTAAAATACATCCTATGTCTCTAAAATTCCAAGAGTTAAGGCGATTAGAGTAATATAGTTAATATCTATTATATTAATTAGTAATATTCATTCCTTCGAAATTTAATTTAAGAAAAAAACTACAATATGCGCTCGCTCACATGTTGAGTTATGATAAGTGAGTTTAAAAAAGAAATTTTTATTTGATACAAAATTTTATCGAAAAAAGCTTCTCGTATCTTTAAATCAATATTTTTCTGAAACTGTAAAAGACAATTTTTGAAAAATAAAAATGATATGAAATGAAGAAAATGAAGAAAAATGATGAAAAGATGGAAATGAAGAAAAATGATGAAAACAATGGAAAGACAAAGATGATAAATTTAGGTAATCACAGCTTATCTTATAGCTTAGAACATAATTATTTCAACGTTTTAACGCATTAAAGATGTGAGATTGATGTATAATACACAAAACTCCTCTATTCTAAGTTTTCCTCTACTCTAAGTTAGCTATCTCCTCTAAACTGAATTTCTCCTCTTGTATTGCTTCATTATGCTTGTATTATATGCATCAATCAGCATCAAGCAAAAAACAGATTGTGCAATATCTTTTAAAAATGAGGACTGACTGTAAGAAGAAATTGTAGAATAGAGAAAATATGCTCGGTCCCGATGATTTTAGAATAGAGGAGCTGGACTATATGATATTTTTATTTCATGATTCGCATTTTTTACTATGTTCATTTTTAATTCAATGTCAAAACATTTCTCGTCGTATTAAAATTAAACTAAATCTGAAATAGTTGTTTCAATGACAAAATATGAATTCAAAAAAAATGAAATTGAAATTACCTACGGTTCCAGCATCATCAATCATATATTGCTTTGGAACATACATGGATTTTACCTACAACTAAGATGGCGTTAAATACCTTGCATTTTCGTTCATATTACTGCTCTGAGCCTGTTCAGACAGATTTACATCTTTCATCACTTGTTCTTTAAGAGTAGCGAACGTGTACAATAAATTCGGATTTTTTTGAATACTCTGAAGGTGCTGTAAAAGAGCAGTTTCCTGCTTTATTAAGGAACCGTCCTTTAAAATATAACTCACCTCCTGCTTAGGCGTTGCCGCGATATCGGTACTGTTATCGAATACTCTTGTATCTTTTTGATCGGTATAATAATCCTCCTTTTTATTCTTACGAATGCCAAAATGCGTTTGAACGTGCTTATTTAAATGGTCCTTGCGCGAAAATGCTTTCTGGCACATGGAGCATGGAAAATCCTTAGTGCCGGAATGGATGACGGTATGTCTTGTTAAGTGTTCATTTCTCTTAAACGCCTTCTGGCATACATCACATTTAAAAGGTCGCTCGTTCGAATGACCTCGCATGTGCTGATCAAGATGCTCCTTTCTTTTCAACATGGCACCACATTCTTTGCATTGGTATTTTCGTTCCTGAAATAAACCAAAACTTTTTATTTAATACATATTTTCTTAGCTATCTTGTCTCCAAAGATAATAAAATATATGTACCTGAAGATGAGCCTGTATATGTTGTGCGATGTCCGCCTTGTCTGGAAACCCTAAATTGCACTCCGGGCAACAGTAAAGCGTAGTTCCGTCGTAGTTAACGCTGATTTTAATCTCGCTAATTTTCGCTCGAAATTTCGTTTTTTTCTCGATTTTTGGCAAATCGGTTTGTACTTGTTGCTCGACTTTTAAGACATTTCGCAAATTGTTTTCAATTTCTTGTTCATTTTGCAGATTCAGATCACTCGGATTAACAGTCATTGTCATTTGATCCGAGTTTGCGAAATTATTGCCATTTTGTAGCCAAATATTTCTGATATTTGGTATATTTAAAATATTATTCTGCACGTGCTCTACTTTCTCTTCCTGTGTCTTCTCTTTTTTTGCTTGTTCTGCACATAGTTCAAACGCTTCTCGCAGAGAAAATTCAGATGGTAATTTCTGTAAATATTCAGCCATGGCTGCTGCTGTTTGGTGCTTTAATAAAATTTCAGATTCCTACAACAGAAACAAATAAATACATCTATGAATAATGTAGAGATAATTAAAAAAATTAACAATATTCAAAGAATATCTCACCTTGTCTGAATTTTTCTCCTCTTTAGGCTGGATATCTATCCCTTGCTTTACAGTATCTGCCTGCGATGTGGAAGGTAAGTATCGACTATTAAGATGAAAATTATTCGCTGTACCGAATGTCACGGTATTTTGACTATAACTAGGGACATTAATTAACTGGTTAAGCATTTGCTTCTCGCATAATTGAATCAAAGTATCCTGCCAGCCAGGTAAAGGTGTCGCAAGGTATCTGCTGAGTGTACTTGTCTACGAGAAAGGGAATTCAAAAAAATTTGAATGTCAAACCAAAATTAAAGAAAAAGAGGAAATGCAGTGCAAAAAAAAAAGCAGAAGAAAACTCACCGAAGTCTCTTGCGGTGACGTGACCGCTTGGACAGTGGTTTGCACTTCCTGCGATTGCATGCTACGGTTATCAGCCGCGGCGATGGCGGCAATTGCAACGGCTGCAGCAGTCGGCATTGAATGCAACTCGGAGAGCTGTGGTAACGTTAGAGGACATTTAACGAGATCGCGCGATGCTCCATTCCCGGGTAAATCCATAATACCACGCGTAATAACCTGTGCAAAGAATATGCTCGAAATGTAGCGTTCCTAACCTACAAATGGATAACTTGACCGCGTGGAGCGCAAGATCAGATTACATCAGCTAAATCTCGCGCAGTTGGGCTACTCAACGATATTATCTATGATATCGTCATGCGATACATCAACGCAATACCTTATCTAGTTAAAATTAACTATGTTCAAAGACCACGAAACACATTCGCGGACGGCGTCGTTCCATATGACTCAATAATCAAATGATTAACATGGCGACGCGCGCGCACTCGCCACTGTTGCAAAGCGCCATGAAGTTGCCGCGGATAGTGAGCGAATGAAATTTCTCTTTACCGTAAGTAGCACGAAATAAATTGTCGGCGCTTAAATAAATTTTAATAGTAAACAATTTTATATTGCAATTTCGATAAGACGTAACTTTTTTCAGATGGATTATAATTGATTTCTCAAGTTGAATTCTCGAACGCAAGAAGAATATATCTTTCGAAATTTGGCTAGCCTGGAGCGTCTCTTTTTGTTTACACTAGACTCGTCGACAACTTCACGTTGATGACAATCGTCTTATGCATATTGGTATTAGTTAGTATGTGTTGAAGATGCATTAAAGTTTTCTTGGAACACAAAGTACATTGTTGAAAACAAAAATTGAGACAACATAACAAAATTAGTAAGTTTTTACTGTTGATGAGTTCCGTGCAAAGATTGTGAATAAGTGTTAAATAAAGCAAAAAAAGATAGGTTAAAAAACTGTACCTCACACAACGATTATGTGATATATATGAAAAAAAAAAATTTATAATTAAATTTTCAGTGTTGCGTTATTTATAATGCTCCAATATTATGTTAAACTTATTTTAATTTATTAGCTTGAATTACTAATATCACATATTCTGGATTATTATAATATCATTGTTTATATTTAATGTATTTTTAGTTAATGTATAAATTAATGTGTTGGATTAATGATGATATCTTGTACAATTAAAATGATCCAATTTTGCAATATGATGTTAATGATAATATGCCTTAAATTCTTAACAGAACAGAGACGCTGAATGACAATCTAAAAAAATGATGCAAGAAAAGAATGTTGTTAGTATGTATTGATGAAGATTTTAGAAGGAATGGACGCTGAAGTGAATAAGTTATGTTTGCAACTCTGTAAGTATATGTTGCATATGAGTAGAAATATCAGAATTGTTTTTTTAGCTAAACTTCTTGCAGACTTCTACTCTTACTTTTTTTCTTTTCAAAGAAAAAAAAATGAACTATTTAGCTGAAAAGAACAGACCTGTAAATCTCTTTCTTATTAAATTAATTTAATTTTTATTATCTCTTTACAGATTAATACAGTTGATTTGAGATAAATTGCCGCAATCGCAAGAATCAAAACAATTATTACATAAGAAAGAACATCAATTTATAAAAATTACGCAACGATTAATCTATTGTTTTGTGTCTGGAGTACTTTTACATCAATCCAAAACGTGTAACTGTACTAATCCCCGATATGTTAGCATCTAGAAAAGTTACGTTAACATCTAAGAAACCCCAAGATCAACGCCTAAAAAGTGTGCCTAGAAAGCCAGTAAAGGGTTGTTATTGTTCCGAGGCGATCAAGAAGCATGCAAAATCATCGAGAATTCGGCATAAACCAGCATTGCCCTGCCATTGCCAAAGTAAATTAGAAATCAAACCTGTTGAAAAAATTGGCGACAAAGTGACATCAACTTTGCCGATCAGCTGCGAGACGCTTCGAAGAGTTCAGAAAATCGATTACGCGCCCAGATCTCAATTCCTTCGTAATGTGCAAAGCAAGATCTGTGAATTACACACTGCAGATAAGGGAAACTCTTTGTGTCCGCGATCATCCAGCTACCATCGATTTATGACGAACGCGAGGATGCAGGATACCGTCACTGATGAAAGAACGATATTGTCGAGTAAATGCATTGGGAGGCAAAAATCGCCAACAGCGTCTGCAAATTCATTGACGAACGAACAAAACGGGCCCGACGATATCACCTGCGCTTTGAGTAAAAGAACTCAAGTGTCTCCGCGAAAGTTGTCAAAGTCAACATTACGAAAGACTATTAGATCCAGGAGACATATACCAGAGTCAAGCGAAAGATCCGCGTCAAAATCACCGATGCGAGGTAAACGAACAGCGCGGTTATATAAGCAAGATAGTTCTTGTTGCTGCAGAACTGAACTGGAGAAGAAGACTGCGAAGCTGCGCGGTGATAAGAGTAAATTACTGGAATATTGCGAACGGTGTTTAAGGCACTATGATGATCTTACAGTTGATGATTCCATGGATCAGGAAGTAGAGAACCTGAAAAAGTTCCGAGAACAAAACTATTTTGAAACTCATGGCTCAAGCCACACTTTAACATCATCCAGATCGTCGGGATCGTTGCGACAATATTTGTTGAATGAGCGATTGTTTCCGGAGCTGGTAGGCAAAATTCACAGACAGGATCTAGTAGTGACGATGCCGTCGTGCGTAACAACGCAAAGGAAGCGCGTTCATTACTTTCCCAGATACATAGTGCGACAAGAAAAAAGTACCTGCAATACCAATTACAGACGTAAACGATGCCAAAGCTGTCCTCTCACCGGACACGCCATTGATCTCGGAATTCTAAAAGCTAGCCCGCCGTTAAATAGCTTGGCACTCAAATACCAGAAAAGAACTTTTTAACTGAAGTATATTCTCAAACTTTAATTTTTATTATAGACTTTAGATATCTATATAGAACAACATAGGCTTCTTTTATCTCAAAGATTTAGTAACGAAAATTTCAACATTGATCATCTCAACTTTTATATATCTACCCTTTTATGCTATATGTAAATATATTTTATATAAAAATTATATAAAAATTAAAACGTTATTTAATATTTATTATTTTAAATAACTTCTCCTGACTTATTTCTTATTTATTAGGTGTTGGAATTAATTCGTAGCGTTTTACAAGTGATGGGAAGTACTTTCATTAATGTATTTTTTAATGCTCATGTGAAATAAATAACATTCTTTCATTAAAAAACGCTACGAATTAATTCCAACACCTAATAATATTTTAAATAAATTTTTGGAACTTATTTTATATTTTTTATTTTGAGTAAGCTATATCAGTTTTTTTATCGATTTTGTATTTTAAATAATTTTTTGAAACCTATTTTATATTTTTCATTTTAAATAAATTGTATCAGTTATGTTACCGATCTGTCAAATAAAAGTGATGGTGAGTAGTTAAATAAGACTTAATAAACCTTGCCTTATTAAAAATCATTAAAATATTTTGTGTTTACTATTTGAAACGTTTATTTAAAGTACGTTTCTTACAATACTTTACCGATATTTCTTACGATACTTTACTCTTACGATTTTATATTTTAAATAACTTATTTAAAATAAAAAACTTATTTAAAATAAAAACTTATTTAAAATATAAAATCATAAAAGTCGGTAAAGTAACTGATACGACTTATTCGAAATAAAAAATAGAAAATAGGTTTCAAGAACTTATTTAAAACACTAAATAAGAAATAGATCACAAGAAATTATTTAAAATGAGAAATAGGATCCGAAAATATTTTAAATAAATAAATGTATTTTCGAGTCCTATTTCTTATTTTATATTTTAAAGAGTATAAAAAAATTTTCATTTAGAGATTACAATTTCTAATTCGCATAGCTTTATTATTTTTATTTCTAAATTATAAAAAATATAAATATGCATATATTTAATTGTGATATTTAGATGAGTTATCTGTCTCAATTCAAAGTGAAAAGCACGTCCAATGGAATGAAATTTCAGAGAAAACTTGACAATGGTCTTGACATTATCGAAAATGATTTATGATTATTGAAAATGATGTATGAGTCACTCTGTAGAAGACATACATGTTTTATATGGTAAGACATACAAATTTATGAATTTATGAATTTAATATATGTAGTAAAGAGGAAAGAAATTTTTAATTATTTTTTTATACAAATTAAATTAGTTATGCCATATGTATTAATTAATATTTAACGCACATTAAATATTTTATATTTTTTGTTAACTCCATTTTACACTTGTACTTTTTATTATCTTTCTTGCATTTTATTTTGAAACAAATATACATAACCAAAAGATATATTTTTTAAGCATTAAAATTGCAATTATCAAAATATAAACTTGTAATATGTTAATATTAAATATAATAATGTAAAATAAAATTGTAATTATATTAAAAAGAGTATAAAAGAGAGTATAAAAGATTTCGAGGGTTTTCGTGACCATTCGGGAATTGTTTTATTTCTAAGTCTGAAGTTCGAATAAAAAGAAAGAGAGAAAGAAATCTCGTTTATCATTATTTTTAAATAAAAGAACTTTTTCGTTGCCAATTATCAATATATTACAGTCGATAAATCGAATTTAAAAATACAAAATGATTCATAAAGAGGATTAGTTGGAAAGCAATAATTGATTATTGTATTTTCAAGTTTTCATATTTTTCACAAGATTATTCATTTCATAAGATTATTCTTTTTTTTTTGTAATAAATATCCTAATGAAAAATATAATCTAATTAACGTTTTGTAGTACACTATTACTCGCATATTTAATCCAATTTGAAATTAATTTTTAAATCAATGAGGCATAACTGACAGTGATTTCATAACTATATGAATAAGGATTTTATTCACTTTATTTCAATATATCAATTTTTTCTAGTGTTATTATAATGATTATTTTTTATTTCTACGAAGAAAAATATATAAGAAAATATAGAAATAAAACGATCCCCGAGTGGTCGCGAAACTCTCTTGGTACCCTTCTTTAATCTATACTCTCTCTCTCTCTCTCTCTCTCTCTCTCTCTCTCAAATTTTTTAAATAAATCTCACTCCAAAAGAGTGAAGATTCTGCTACTCTTGAAAAAGCTACTCTTGACAAAATATAATAATAATTATTTATGTTATAAGTTATAATTTATGATTATTTTACTTTTAAAAAAATTTTTTATAGAAGATTTCACTTCCACAAAGAATAGAATCAATGTACGAAATTTTAAAGCATTTAAATCATTTTGTGCTAACTTATTCACTATTTACCGAATATGCATAGGATAGTAAGAATCACAATACGTAAGTAAATGCATAAGCGCGTCAATATCAAACAAACCTTTGTCAAGATTCAAATCCGGCAGAGTAAACGCGTATAAATGTAGTTTCGTTCTATTAATAAAAAAATAAATTAAAATACGATAAATAAATTTTTTATTAAAATTTTTATTTTTAAAATAATTAAAATAAATTAAAATGTATTATTTATCATGTTGAATTTAAATAATAATTAATGTCCGTGAAATGAATTAAAATATGAAATTAATTATTCATATCAAATTTGAATATATTTATATCCGTATTATATTATTTTTTGATTGAAATGAATTAAAATACGAGCTATTCATCATGCTGAAATCAGATGTATTCATGAATTCAAATGAATTCAAAAAAATCAGAAACGCGAATTCGAAAATGTCAAAATAAATTCATTTCTATGCATTTTAATTTATTCTCTCTCATTACTGGGATTTTTTCTCTTATTCAATAATATACAATAATAGTTATGCTTTATCTTGAATATTATTATAATAATAATAAATATATTCTATATATTTAAAAATATTTAAAATCGTAAAATTGAATACATCCCAGTTAAAAATTATGAATAAGAACAATCTCTTTGAATTTACTTCAATTAAAAACAATTTTCAATTTTCAAAGCATTTAAATCATTTTGTGCTAACTTATTCATTATTTACCGAATATTGCATAAGATAATAAGAATCACGAGCATAAGTAAATGCATAAGCGCAACATTTAGTTTTTAATTTATAAGCTATGAATATAGCTTACAATTCAAAATTATGAAAATACACACTTTTGTTTAAATAAAAAAAGTTATAACGGAAATATGTACTTGAATTTATATCCGAGTACAATATTAGATAGAAATATTCCTGTTTCGATCGAAATGAATAAAAATACTGTTCTATTTAGAAAGAATTATAAATATTCATAAACAGAAATGAATTTATGCTCTCAGATATTAATTCATTTCAATCCAGCTCCGGGGTCTAAAACGCGAACTCGGATAAATTAAAATGAATTGCAATTTTTAATTAATTTCAATCCATTCTCGTTTACTGGGAACATTAGACATTTCAATTTGATTTCTTGTTAAGCGATTGAGAAAATATTTGTAAAGTAATTTCATAACTGAACGATCAAAAACAATTTTTTTTATTATAAATATTCTTGTAATAATTTTTTTATGTATTATAACATTTTGATAAAAAGATAATAAAATTCGATATTTTATTAAATATAGATGTGGCTGTACTAGTTTAAATCTATTTAAATAATGTTTGCTTTTTTTTTTCATACATAATTACATACACAAAATTAATTATGTCTTCAGTAGGTACATCAAATAATTATATGAGTAGATAAGTCACAGCGACTGATAACTGACTATCCCGACATGTTGCTGGACAATAACATTCACTTTCTATGCCTCACCCTGAATGCATGTATATGTATGCAATATACATACATATACAGTATATATAAACGATGTGCAATATAGAAACATGGTGGGGCAAGCAGTGTTTAAATAGACTGCCTAGATTGTCCGTCTTCCAGTTTACATTAAACGATTGTTGAATATAATCTTATTTTCATATAAGAATTTTCTCCTTACAATAAGTCGAGCGGAAGATAAAATTCAGAAATGATGAAGTTGATCTTCTTGCTCATAGTAATTGTAAGCGCGACGGCGTTAGATCTTCGTAAGTAACATAATGTGTACTTTCCTTTCAAATTATTTTATAAATTATATTGCTTTTATAAAAAAAAACTTATTAAAGCTATTAAATGTTCGTGTAAAAATATTAACATTAAAAAATTTTTTTAATTATAATAAAACTTTAAACTTTTCAGTTATAAAATAAAATTGAAGTTAAATTTTATTATATTTTAAATAATATTTTTATATAAATAAAATAAGCTTTCGATAATTTATATTTTTAATAGAATATGAACTCTAAAACATCGAAACTACATCTTATTTTATTTATTTTTTTCTTTGTATGAATTAGTAATAATATAATAACACTTCAGTTGTATTAAAATTAGTCACGATTATTCAAGTTTTTCTCGGCCTTTGCCCGAGTTTTTCTTATCCAATAATTGTCTGTCAAATTACATCTAATAAGTTATTTTACTACTGTGAATCAGTTGTTGACTGAAAAAAACTTAAATAAAAATCAAAATTTTAATACAATTATAGACTGCATTTTAAAATATTAAATTTATTGAAGAAATATGCTTTCATAATTTACTTACAAATTGTGTCAACATTATATTTTTTGTATTAATTTTTTACATGACATTTGTGTTACTTCCTAATGTATTCGTCTTGTATTAAATTAACAACAATTTGGATGGATCATTGGGGAATGTAAAAATATTGTTTTGTATTTTTATTGAATTTAATACAATAAACTTTGATTTAATATTAAAAAAATTATTTAAAGAAACTAAAATTTAGTTTGAAGTTAAATACAAAATTGAATTGTAAGTTTTTGTTTATCAAATATAATTTCACAAAATATAATTTTATAAAATATAATTTCAATAATAGTATATGTAATAATTATTATATATAACAATTTTCATATTTTGAAAAATAAGTAAAATATGTCATAAAAAAATTATATTTTATAAAATACTTAAAAACGTGAGTATAATTTTTAGTTAAATACTACATAGTTAGAAAATTTGTGTTATATAATATATTTCACGTTCCCCAATGATCCATCCAAATTGTTGTGTTAATTTAA